>JAOXNG010000002.1:15313680-15327530 GCA_028566535.1 Scolopax minor
TCCAGTGTCTCACCACCCTCACTGTAAAGAATTTCTTTCTAGTATCTAATCTAAATCTCCCCTCTTCCAATTTAAAAGCATTGTCCCTTGTCCTGTTGCTATACTTCCTTGTAAAAAGTCCCTCTCCAGCTCTTCTGTAGGCTCCCTTCAAATACTGATAATATATAATATAAATATTGATATAAATAATGCTCTAAAATCACATTTTACCTACTGAGAAGAGTCTGGTTCCTAAATTTTTCTTTGGTTTTCTTTGGGTTTTTATATATTTTAAACACCAACGTATTAAACTTTAAAAAAATAGAATTACTTATAATATGGTAAACTTATTAATGGTTTTATTGACTGTGCAAGAAATAACATATATACACAGCTTACAGTCCAGGGGAGCGAAAAATTGCTAGACCATATTACTAGGCTAAAGAAAAGTAAGGGAACATAATGCAATTCACTTAGCTGACAGTGCAAGAAAATGGAAGGAAGGTTTGATGCAACAGCAGCAATTTTGTGATGCAGTTAAAATTGGTTTTGGTTTTATTGCAGTGTAATTTCATTCCTACCAAGTACAGGTATCTAATAGAAAAAAGACAAATGCAACGTCTTTCATGTTATGTTAAATGTTACTTTGTACTTCAGCTTGCATGGCAATATATCATAATGTTAAATTGTTGTTTAATATTGGCTTTTGCTACATAGATTTGAAAGTAATAATTATATAACTAAAAAAATTAGTTTGTTTTCCATGATAGCAAATAGGAACATAAACATTACCGTTTCACCAGCACTTCATGCTGGCACTGTTGTTTGAGAGGAACAAGAAGGTCCTGCTTATTCCTGGCTACTTCATTATGCCCTTGCCCTGTTTCCTTTCACGCGCTTGCAGTGGCATTTCTTTACTCAACAGATGCTGGAAATTGATCCAAGTGGTTTCTTTTTCTGGATTAATTTCACCCCTGGATCAATTTCCTGATCTAGTTCTTTTTTCCAATTTCAAAAACGCTTATGCTGCCATGAGGAGAGAGTGCAGTGCACCAGTGGAACAAGCAGCCAAGAGGAAGGAGATGATGGGACTGAGCTTCTTTCTGCACGAGTAAAATGTTTATGAAACAGTAGCCTTAAGACTTCAGGATTTTTATTTTTTACTTTTTAGACACAATAGAATTCTATATACACTAAGACTTTTAAGCATTAAATCAACAAGATATGAAACCATACTTAACTGCTTTAATGGTCCCTGTACTGACCCTACAGGAATACAGCAATTTTTTGTTAACATGTGGCTATAGTGCTAATTGATAGTTAAATTGGTGTTGTGTTTTGGATATGAAAAATAAAGGATATGTTGATCCTTAGAATTTGATGGCAGAATAATTTTGTTAAAAATAAATGTCCTACAACAAACGGAGAGGCAGTTCTTGGCAGGTTAAATGATAAACTTTTTTAATCTTCAGTGTTTGCACTAGAAAAGGGGATTGTTGAGGGTTTTCACCTTTTTTTTTTTTTTAAAAGGATCCTTCAACAAGGAGGAGTAAGTGCTATAGAAAAAGCACAGGCTTTGACAATGTAAATACTGTGTATGTGGGGCAAAGAAGTCCAAATTAGAGTCACAGTTGAAACCAGCGTTACAAGACATGGAAAAGCAGAATACTGCAGCTTCACTGCTCATTTTCTGCAGCCAGTGTTGACAGATTGTGCAGTACAGAATGAAAAGTTTAAATGGTGTGTTCATCTTTTTTGTGGGAGCTTAGACTTGAGTACTTACCAAGTAGCCAAGCTGCAGCTGACACTAATAATGTAGAAGACAAAAGCAATGGAGAAATAATTTAGGTCTATAACCACTGCTGTCTTTCCTAACATGCCTTGGCAACTTGGCCATTTGATAAGGGTTCTGAAATGAAGCAGCTGTTGGGTCCTGACTCAAATCCTGTTGGGATTTTCAGCATCCAGCTGTGGTATAAAGTTGAGCCTGCTTTCTTGTTCTAGCAACATTGCCCTCCACCCAGGCATGGCCTCCCCAAATCCCAAATATAAAGTAGGTGACAAACTGACCTGTTTGGGGTTCCAGTCTTGACAATAAAGAGGAGGAAATATTCCCTGGTTTAGACACTTGTATATCTGCCTGTGTTCTTTAAAGCTGCTGGGATAACTGGACAAGTTGAGAGTGCAGGTCAAGACTTCTCTGTCTGGGTTTAGAGCCCTCATGATGCTAGGGCTACCAGCAAGGTGCAGGTTCTGAGCCACAGAGAGCCACACAGACTAGTAAAAGCAGCAGTGGAGGAGCAAGGGTGGTAGTGTTCACAAGACTGGCCCTACTAGAGGCATGCACGTAATAGAAGGATTAGGAAAACATAGATCTAAATTTGATTGAGTGTAATTTTCAAGAATTGGGCTACTGGTCACAGAACATGAATTGCATAATGATGCTACTTCTAAATTTGTTATTTCTTCTACACAGAGTTCATTACTGTTTATGATTTTTCTTAAAAAATTCTTTAGCATTAAAATATGTATTTCCTCTTCATTACTATCTCAACAGTGAGGAAGAGGAAAGTTTTATGTTTAAAAGGGGCACAGTAAGCAAGAATATGCATGTTCCCTCAAATGCATGACTGTTTATGCCCATAACTCCAAAACTCTGGAGAACATGGAAGGATGGGCTGACCCATTGTCAAACTAGCTCTAAACTCTTCCTTAAAGTTTTCCCTAAAGTTTTCCCTAAAGTTTCTAAAATTGGCAGCTGGCCCTAGATTCATGAGGGTATTAGTCTTATCACTGCACTAGAAATGTGATGAGTATTCACTTCCCTTCCCCCTGGTTGGATGGAAGGATGTATTTTGTCTCCAGCATGTTTCAGGAGAGAGTATTGAAATTTTCTCTGTTCTGCAACATCATTTTGTGTTTGGATCAAGTTATTTTCTTGCTATTGCTTAGGCTGTGAGGAGATGTTTAGTCCTTTGGTGTGTTTTCTCCATATTGCTCTTTGTTATTTGTTAACTTCTTAGTGTTATGAAAAATCCATTTTGTTAAAAACAGGCAGGTATGTATGAAAAGTTTGGTCGTGTTTCTGTGAAATTGGAAGAACTACTTCCTCATCTGTTCCAGAAAGCTGAAGTTTGAGACTTCTTTAAAATTTGGCACAGCAAAGATAGAGAGCCCTTGTATGTTTAAATTTAAGAATGCTTTTCTTATCTTCAAAAAAAATAGAGGAAAAACCCGTCCAGCCCCACCTGCCCCCCCCGGCCAGAAGAAGAGGGAGCCAGGAACAACAGTTTTGGCAAGTGAACGCCTGCACTGTGGGGTGGGGGACTTCAAGGGGGGAAAGCCCAGCACTGAAAACAGGCAGATGATGATGATGCTCAGAGCCCTGGTGCCAATGTCTCCTGTGAGCACGGAGGAGCCGTGGAGGCCCAGGGCAGGATGGCTCCAAAATCCCTGGACAATCCCATGGACAATCCTGGGCATCACGGCTCTGTCTAAGGTACGTGGGCACTGCCTTTGCCAGGGATGGTACCAGCCTCTCGAGGGCAGGGCATGTTTTTGTGTCCCTCTGCTGCACTCATTCCAACATTTCCATGTCCTTCCTGTGTTGAGGACTTCAGAGCTGTACGCAGTACTCCAGGTGGGGTCTCACCAGAGCGGAGTAGAGTGGTAGTTTGTGGGCAGTTGACAGTACATCCATGACAAGCTTGGAGAGTAGATCTAATTTTGCTTTATGCCTGTTAAAAAAAATAAATAAGGTCCTATATATGAGGATCAATTTGTGACAGATGTTAACCACAAATCCACTGGAAAGATGATGTCACCTGATATGTTACCAAGTGCGGAGGTTATTTTTCAGCCACAGTTGTATTGTTTTGACAGTAAAGTATAAATCTGGGTAAATTACTGAGAACAGATGTTCCCTCAAGAATAATTGTTACATTTGTACTTGAAAATGATGCAGAGGATAATAAAGTACAGGTATGCTCAATTGAAAGTAAAATTTGGCCTGAAAAGCAATGTGTGATACATCTGCAGAAGCCCTAGCGAAAGATGAGATACAGCAAAGCCTCATCAAGTCTCACACTGTAGAACGTTCAGGGAATTTATGCACTAAAATGCTTTTAGTGCAAAAAAAGTAGAACTGATCTGAATGTATATTAATTAAAACCCAACAACTAATAGTCACAGGTTATGTTCCAACAAGATGTCAAAGGTGCTAAATCTTCTGAAGCATGAAGGTGTAGTTCATGAACTTGTTGGCAACCCACGGCCTCAGAATGCAACAGCTGCTATTCGTTTGTACTGAACAGTAGCTCCAAAAGAACAAGAGGTTTAGAAAAAACAATTATTTTTCTTTCTGAAAATTTTACTTGAAGTGGAACCTTCAGAGATAGTAGCTGAAAGGCATTTGTGAAACTGAAGTTTATACAAAGCCCCCCAAAAAATAAATAGCAGCTGTATTTGGAAGAGAGAAATAGTCAAAACAAACAGAACTGTTGAAAAATTAAGGGTCATTAAAATAAGGTCTCTAGATAAATATTCTCATAAGACTTATCATTTATGTTGCGGTAGTAAAATTTCTAAACAAATGTGAAAAGAATGCTGCAAACTTAAAATGGCATTAGTATGAAAAATAATCCTACAGATGGCTCCAGAGATTAAATTAAAAGATGTAACATTTATGCAGATAGTAGGTTTTGTTTTGAGTAAGCATTTCCTACTTCAAATACTACCTTGCATCTCCTCCATAAGGAGTAGACATCAGAGGCCTCTTTAAACTCTCACTCCTGCTATGGGTGCAAATGCTTTTCTTCTTTCTCTTTTTTTTTTTTTTTTTTTTTTAATGACAGATGTAGATTTCTGCAAACTGAGAATCCTTTTGGCCTGGAAAGCTTCCCTTTGAGGGAACTATTAGAAGCTGGCCTTCTTACTGTAGAATGGGATATTTAAAGTGAAACTCTTGCATTCACTCCTGATAATGAAGACAGTAAACTTTACTAACACACTTTTACGCTTTTTTTTTTTTTAACTAGTCATGAGTTAACCTGTCCTTAAATATTTTTATGAATGTGGAGTTTTGCTGATTCTCTCTAGAACCAAGACAGCCTATTTCTAGAAGTAATAAAATAGTTCAAAATGCTAGAAATTTCCAAGTGCTTCCATTGTAGTTCAAATACACTCCAAATTCCCCTACTCTCTGCCAATATCAATAAGCAAAAAAACTTTGTCTAGTAGGAGGCAAGGTTGGAAGTTGGAGAACAAATGCTTCAGGCAAATAGCCTGTTAGTTAACACTAAAGACAGAGGTTAGCACGGTATCAGGCAGGATCTCAGGGAGTTATGTATTATTTCAATAAAATATTTTTCTTCCTTATTCACATACTTTCTATATGTATTCACACTACTGGTCCTTTTGATAAAACCCCCCAGAAAATAATTAACTTTAATAGCTCTTCTGTAGCTAAAGCTGAACAACTGGGTGGCAAATATAAATGAGCTTTCTCCAGTAAAACCTAAGTCTTCAAAAGAATTATTAGGAAAAAAAAAAAAAAGATTACAGGTTCAGCACTGCTTCTGGGGTAAAATGTAGATTTTTGATAAATGTATCAAATCCCCTAAAAACTGTACCCATTGAAACTTCCTATTTAGGCTGATTTCTTTTCCAAAATCATACAGACAGCACAGTTGTGTACAATCTTTAAACAAGTACAACCACAGAGAAATGCTGAGAGATTTAAGCGAAATAAAAGCATGATCAGCTAGCTTGTAATCTTCTTTTCTCTTATTCTCCTCCCTATAGCTGCATTAAATTGCCTGTTGAGAACAATAACATATTTGTGCTTTTATAGGTAGAATGATTTGTATTATGTAAAGATTTGGCTAACGGAGTAAAGATGCATTCACACTGAGCTGGATTACATGCTGTTAATAATTTTCTGGATGCTCTAGGGGACCCATAATTCTGGAGGACTACAGATTAGCATTTGAATATATGCTTTGCAATATATCTCAAAGCAGACTTTTTTAATTTGCTTTTTCCATTTTTCTAGAACCACACTAACCAGAAATCTAATCACTGAAAACATTTTAGAGAAGAAAAGTATACCACAATCAAGTTTTTATCCCACACCCCCACAGACTCTTAAGAGTACACATAAAATGTGTCTTTTCCCAACTCCCACACCATTTCAGTAGCTTTCATTAGAGTGTCAGACTACCTAGAATGTGTGATCAGGCTTGGAGTACTGTTCTATGCATGTGCAATAAATGGGTAACTCAGCAAACAACCCAGAATCTGTTGTTCTACCTAAAAAGCTGGTTTAGCTGTGGGCTACCTTCAGTTGCAGAAAGTAATCTCAAAATGCATTATTTCAATAAAATTAATAAAATACCTCACATTGCAAATGAACACACCTCAAAATGTGCTAACATTCTTTTATTATTGCATATAAACTTTAGCATAGACCAGACTCCTGCATTTCTGTTTTCATGAAACACAGAACTCTTTTGGCCACCATTTACTCAACATTGAAATCCTTTGTAAACTGTATATGTCTTTTCATAATTTTTGAAATACTTAGTACTTCAGAACAGTCTTGAAAGTATATGACTCTAATAAACATTATATTCTCAGACAAATTCAAATTCCATGTTTCTTATTTAACAAATTATTTTTCTTGCCATTAAGAGGTTCACCTAGCAAGTTCACTGGACAAAATATACTTTTCATGACCTTTGGTCCTCAGTTATAATTAGTTGTCTGGTCCCAGTTGCTTACAGTGTAAACAAAGACTGATAAACCCACATTGGCTGCATGTATTTATTGCATTACGACACAGCTGCCAACTGTCTAACCGTTCTAATAAAAAACTGTTTTCTAAGGTTTATGTTTTATTGCATGTATGACTCCCTTATTGGTTAGCATTTTGGAGTTGTGGAAAAGGTTATGAATTTAGAAACTGACTGCATTCATATCATATTTAAAACTTAATGCTATTTTATTAAAGACATATGGGCCTCCAAAGTACACATATTAAATGTCATGTAAGAAAAGTAGCAGTTTAAATCATGGTCAAATTCATTTTTGACGTGACTCCTGAGGCTTCCCAAGATCTGAACTATTTCTTTGTAAATCTGGCAGTTTAACCACACTCATAAATCACTTTCAAAGCATATTATTTCTTAATTTTACTGCATTAGAGAGCATTTGGCCTACACAGTGAACTGTTTGTAACCGTTATGTGAACAAAGTTGTATATTTAGTCTTACAATGTGGGAAAAAAAAGGTCTTAATTTCTCAATCCTGAATTTACTTCTTATTTTAACCCATATGATACTTTTCCTAATGAAACTTGCCAGAGCAAGATATGTAGGATAGTTTGCTTCACTGATGTAACAGAAGACTTCGTCTCCTTCTGTTTCAAGCTCAAATATTAGAAACACAAAGTCAATTGTAATTTAATCATTAAGCAAATATCCCACAAGTTCTTTTACAAGAAAGAATGCGTAATGTTTTCAAGCCCCACAGAGGTTGAAAGGAAAATGAATCATCTTTAGGACAATGCACATGCATTCACCATGCGCCTTGATATAATGACATTTGATAAGTTAGAACTGAAGCATGCCTTAAATACACTTATTAATTAAACACACGTAACTAAAGGACAGATTCCCTGCCAGCTAAAGCCATAGGAAATCCTTGCTCTAAACACATCAGTACAGGATTCAAAGCAATGCCATTTTTGAAACATGATTGAAATTTTCTTTATTTATCAGAGAAGTTCATAATAGCAGAGTTAATAACAATTTGTATGTTTTCTTATTCATATTTTGCCCTTGGATACTGTGAATAACAAAAATAGATTAGGACAACAATTTACTGCAAAAACTTTATACTGTCACTAATTCCTTCAAACGGAACACCAGTCCTCAGTCACAACTGGTTTTGAGCTTTTTATCCATACAATAAATCCCTCATTTTCCCCTGAAACAAGGATGTTCAACACAGTCATCAAATCTTAAATGTTTTCTACTGGATCTGTTGTCTGCAAGATGGGCAAAATGTGCTTCAGTCAAGGTTTTCATGAAAGTTAAAATATTAGTCTGTAAATTGGACAAGAAAAACTTAAATAAAATATATAAAAAAAAAGAAAACATGAAAATTCAAAGTTCAGACAAATCACAACAGGTGATTTTGGTGGAAGATTTCTTCAGAGGTTTAAACGGCACTTGGACCATGTTTGTGTATGCCTTTCACCTAGATCAATACAGATTCCAGGAGTGGCAAATGCCTGTATAAAGACTATATCATTGCCCCTTAAGTCAATTAAAATCTGTTGCTTCTTTCAAAACTGGGCGAGATTTTCAATGGCCAGCCTGATTAGGGCATGCTATAATTAGCAGTGTGTTCTGTAGCCAGACACAGAATTCAGTATTTTACACAATGAGGTTACCATCAGCTTCAACTAACATTCATGAGCTACAACCAGAATCTGCAAATTTAATATGATTTTAAGGGAGCAGACAAAACTGTGTTGCATCTTTTTTCTTTGACAAAACTAGCAGGTTTAGAAGCTCATCAGGCAAAAAATTTCAGGATTTCTTACAAAATATCCCTGAGGCCTACACATTTCTGGTAAGGGTGGAGACAAGTGGAAAAATATTAATCCTTCTCTGAAGAGAAATTATTAATTCTTTTTCCTGAAATAGTTCATAAACCAGCTACAAATTGGTCATGTTCTTAGTCATTAATGAAGAGAGAATGACTGATATGCTTGAGCTTTTAGGAGGTGACCTCATCACTACCAGCCCTATGTGCCTTTTTGGACCAAACTCTGGCTGGCGTTAGTGCAGGGGAAGGGTTATTATTACAATGTTCTGGTGTTCCTGACCTGTCAGTATGTTGCAGCACACAGTGTCTCTTTTAGTGTAACAGGAAAGGCAGAATTCAGCTGCTTAAACACAAGCTTCTACCGCCATTTTAGTCACCCTACAGTATCTGGGCCCAGCCTCCCATTGTGGCTCCAGAAAAGCTTTCATCTTCCACATACTTATTTCCCATCCCGACAGGAACCTGCTGTATACTTTGGGGTATCCGAAATAGAATGCTATTTTTAGTTACTTTCATTGTTTATGAAGTGATTAGAAATATTAGCCAATACCAGGTGCATTCATTTTACCTTCTCTTTTGTTGCTGTCCTCTCATTCCATCCATCCAATTTGACTATGGCAGCACCAAAAGCCATGTAGCATTCATTTCACAATTAGATACTATATGATTTGCTTGCACCACGTTTTATATGATGAAGGGATGGCTTTTCATCTTCTGATATAATTTAGTCTTCACATCTGAACTTGGAACCTGCAGATAACCATAGACTATTCTTTCTGACTGAGGTCTCACTGGTGTCAAAAGGAAACAGAGGGAAGATACAATCCACTTCTGTAGACTTGGGGACAACAGAATTATCACAGAAATCATTTAAAATATCATTGTTCAACCAAAAATATTTTTCTAGTGGCAAGCAAGACCAAAGAATACTAGGGGAATAACAATTTGCAGAGTATGACATGTTGAAGGTACCTTATTTCTTATTTGTTTATTTACTTCTTTGGTCTGGATATAGAAACTTCACTACCACAAAGTTGTCAACTACATCATAAGAGAAAGTTTCTTGAGAAATTTACATTAATGAAGGAAAGTAGTACTTCAAGACAGAAAAGAAATAAATAAACCACAGTCATTTGAATCACAAAATCTGGTCAAATGCTCCAAATAAATTATTTCTGTTCAGCTTCCATGCTCCCTAAGAATATAGGAGAGGGGAAGAAGGGAAGAGGAAATAGAAGGAAATTTAGTGCAGAGACATAGAAAAGTACTGAGAAATACAGAAAAAATACCCTGAAAACACTGGGGGAAGCTTTCAGTAATTTAGATCCTAGCAATTACCAACAATAGAAGAGACTACTGAAAAACAGAAGAGTACACAGCAATGCAATGACAACTATAGAAAGTGACTCGCAATTACTCATTTCATAGATGTTATATTGAACATGGATGAACAGTTAAATAAATCTAAACTCTATAAACTCTTGGCTCTTTTTCCTTCTTCAAAACACCAACAATAAAAAACTATGTGCTACATAGGTTGGTGTGAAAGAACAAGTCATAATTGTGAGAGCATGACATTAAAAAATTATTCACAATTTGTGTGAACTTTCACAATTTGTGAAAAGTTAACACAATTGCTTTGTATGTGAGAATCACCTTTCTAAAAACCATTCAGTATAACATCCAGCAGAGAGGATGACAATGGTCTTGGTTAAGTTAATGCAAAATACAACTCTGTTTATATATCGATCTTTCTGATAGCATATTGTCCTTTACCGCACAACATGCTATCATGAGAAGATCACACAACAAATCATTTTTGTCTTCATTTCATTATCTTTAGCATCTGGTGACCTTTTGATGGTCAGTGAAACAGTGAAGCCAGGTCTTAACACAGCATGCACATACATACACTGCTGAAAACTATGTGATGTGCAATCATAGTCAAAATAAGCAATACGATACACTTGGCCATAGCAGTTCTTTCCAACTTTTGAACCAGCTGCTTCACATTTACAAAATTACAAGTAGACCCTTTGGTACTGGTAGTTTGCCACTGATTTTCTCTCTCAGAAATCTTACTGTGACAAGCGGCTTTCAGGAAAAAAAAAGATTATTTTATAACTGGACCTTTATTCTAACCATCACACATAGGACTACTACTATTTCAATGGGAATGATTCATCAATATGTTCGAGAGTACTTGAGATATACAGTGCTTCAAAGTCCAGGAACAACAGAAAAAAAAGAATCACCTACAGAAACAAATGGATAAACATAAGCTGGCTCAGAGTTTTGCCAATGTCATATTAAATACAGTATTTTATTATTTTTTTACAGAATTCAACATATGAACAACTCCTATGCCTAACAGTGGTGTTACCTGATAATGAGATTCGTTGCATCAGTTTTTCTGAAAAGAAGAACTACAGAAGAGTGCACTGAGTTCTGATTGTACACAGCATTGTTTCCATTTCCAAAAGAAAGAGAAACACTTACAAACTTACAGGATATAATTCTAGCCATAGTGATCCATTGTGAATTTAAATCAATCATGATTCTTGCCCTACTGTCTGATATCACACCATTGCATTCTGCTGTATGGCATTTTGTTACGTAGACTGAATAGGATGATCACAAGACAAAAGTCAGACCATATGCTTGCAGCATCTAATAATTGAAGTTTCCATAATTCTAAACCCACAAATACAAAAAAAAAAAAAAAATTAAAAACCCAACAGCAGTAATAAACAAGTTGTCATGTTAGCTTCTTCAATTAAATGGATGTGTTAATGATATACAGTGCTTATTGCCATTCATCAGAGAACGTCCAAGCTCTTTACAAATATTAAATAAGTCTTATAAAGGGATCAATTTGCTCACTACTACTGAAAGACAGACACCTTTCAGGTGCAAAGTAGCAGCTGGTTAACTAGCACAATGCAACACTACATAACAGTTTAGGGCAGAAGGTGGAGAAGAAAGCCTTAGTAAATTGAGACTGCAGAGAAATCCATGGAGGCAGAATGCAATTACCTGAATTGGAATCAGGCCAGGGCTTCAGGAGTAACACCCCTTCCTATGTGAAAAGTGCATTGGGATCACTAATGGCTAAAAGGACACTGGCTTCTTGACAACCATATACTCTTTTTAAAGGAATAATTTCAGGAAAGGGACATCACCTTCTGCATTCTGTATCTTCAATAGCAATTAGATACTAAAACACAGTAGTCCACATAGTAAGTTCCCAAAGAACTAAATATATACTCATTTTTCAGGAATTATCACCACAACAACAAACAATGAAGAAGAGGCTTTTCCCCTACCCTAACACACATATGACCCACACGTGTCTATTCTTCCTTCTCGACAGCTGGAATTACAGCAGGTTAAGCACAGGGAACACATTCCCTTCCTATTTCAGCAGCAGTGTGTTTGCAGCTCTGATCCCACTGTTCAGATTCATTATTTTTCTCAGATTTGCTGACTGAGGTTCTCTAATCATGTGACTTCTCATACGTGAAGATAGAAAACACAGAAAAAAAAACCCCAAAACCATCCGCTCCCTTTAAATGCTTTTGGTCACAGGTTAAAGTATTGCATACAAGCTTCCTACTTTCCAAGCTCTTCCTAAGTAAAGCTGAAGATGGGAGTCTATCTCAACTGCCTTTGCTTCCTTTTTGGATACTGACCCTTTTCTTCCCTCTGTTGCTGCTTTTTCCTAAGGCTGCCTTTTCCAAAGGCAAATGCCCTTGCAGGCACTTTGAAGACAACTCTTTACCGACTGGCCTTAGGAGATTGCTCTAGACCTGTTCTTAATCCCACCCTTTCCTGGAGCAAGAACTTCCTCACATGATGTACAAATTCACAGCCAGATTAATTTTATTGTTAGGTTTCTCACTAGAATAAAATATTATGTGGCAAGTACGACACTGGTCTGTTACTGATCATATGCAAAGACAGCGGGCCAAAGAAAGGCTTAGGTCAAGATGCCATGTACCAGTTTTAGAAAAAATTATGCAAGTGTTATTCACACACAGTTATTTCATAAGATTTTTATATAGGTATGTTAGCTCATATTTATTTTGGATCATAGGATTTCTTTGATACAATGGGACTTTAAAAAGGAAAAATTTTAAATGACTGAACTTAGCTCTGCCAGCTTAGTTCTAACAAGTACCCCTCTTGTACCTGGCAGATCCTACTCAGCAATGAACAATTCTAAACTGTCAAAGTGTTCATACATAGAAATACAAAATGTGGTACTTTTTTTCAATTATTCTTTATTCCTGATTTTGATGAGTCATTAGGGCTTTGAGCCAATTATGTTATGAACTCTTGCTTAAAATACTTAAACTGTCTAAATAGTAAAATGGATGCTTCATTGGACCAAGTAGTAACATGACTGCTACAATGCCTTTGAAGTCAATATTATTTGCTGCACCACAGTCTAGGTAGGAGTCTTAAATTTGTGTCATTGTTCTGGTTTAGTACCCTAAGAAATTTTAATATCTGGACGATAAGAAAGTTTATTATGTAGAAGCTGTTTCAAAAAGATATCTTACCAGTTAGCAGCTCATTGACACACTGGTCTTGAAAGTAACACTAGATTTTAGCTCACCTAATTTCTTAAGCTATACTCCCTAAAGATTTCCTTTTCCTATCATAATAAAATAATCATAGAATACCCTCCAAGTAAGAGTGTGAGCAAGAATCATACATACCCATTACATGAAATACAGATATCAGACTTGCCTTTTGGCTTACGTGACTCCATCTTAATTCCTCAGAGAACAGATGTTATGTCAGGTTTTATAATTATAACTTGTGATGAAAACAACATATTCCAAAACACCTATACTGCCATCTTTTGTTGTACAGTTTCCTTTTTACCCACTGGACAAGATGCTTGCTAAACTTGCAAGAAAGCAGAACAACTCCACATAATATTAAGTCAGCTACTTGGAAGTCAACCCATGTATACCTGGTGGATGATTTGGTCCCATAAGCTGCAAGACTGTTACATGTGACTAAATGCACACTCCTTGCATTTTCCAGTACAAATAAAACTGATAAAAATGCAGTATGTTAAAAAATAGTTCATCAGAGGGATTGCAAAATACTGGGAAATATTTTTTTTCCAGCAATAGCACAAGGGGCAACGGGCTCAAGCTGGAACACGGGAAGTTCCATTCAAAAATGAGGAAAAAACTTCTTTAGGGTGGGGGTGACAGAGCCCTGGAACAGGCTGCCCAGGG
>JAOXNG010000002.1:15345898-15357376 GCA_028566535.1 Scolopax minor
GATCCTTAAGGTCCCTTCCAACTCAAACCATTCTATGATTCTATGTTCTGAGTTGTCTATTTTCACACATTACCTGGTACTGGATATCATAGTTTTAGAGGCTCTCCAGGAGGCAAAAACCCAAGCAAAAGTCCAAAGGAAATGATGCATCTCTCTTTTCTGGCTAAGAATTGACTGTTTATGCAAGCTGCTAACACTTTTGTTTGCTCATTTTGTAGAAAATCCTGTAGCCTGGATTAAAATTCTAGTGCTAGTCAGGGCTATGGCCCCTTACATATCCTTCAAAGATTAGTTCCACAGTATTCAAGGGTATGACAAAGGAAGGACTGGTGTGATTCAAAGTTAAATTGTCTCCAGGGAATACTGTATTTGAACAAGGTCAAAGTTGTAACCTCTGAGTGGACAGTATAATGCCACTTCTCTTAGTCAATTTAAGGAGAACCTCACAAGCAGGGACAGCCATTTTGACGCTAAGCTGTGATTTCTGACAGCCAGCACAGTACAAAGACCATGCTGTTATACTCCTGAGAGGTTGTGTGGATTCACACAGAAACCACTGGATGAAGTCTTATGTCTTCCACTTCTCCAGACCTTTGTATTCTCAAGTCCCTTTAGGTGTGCTTTCACTAGTGCCTCCAGCATAATTCCAGGACACAGACACTGCACAAATCCTTTATAGACAGTACTGCTTTAAGTACTGAAGAATGTTGTTGGTACTCCTCAGATTCTATACTGTTTCCTCTATTTTAGGTTGTTCTTCAGGGAAAATTGCTGGTCAAACCTATCAAAAAACTAACAATTTCAAAATGAAATTATTCTGTATAACTCTATATAAATGCTATCTTAACATATAACTCTCCAAAAATCTAACCTATACATATATTCTGTCTCACCACTGAATTTTTGCATATAATCTGAAGTATGCAAGAGAACCTGGGATTTGTTTGTGACCTTTTTCTCTGCCAGCAGTCCTTTTTACTTGTGAATGTCACACAATCACATACGACTTTATAAGAAAAGTAAGCACTCTTGTTCTCTGTCTCAGTGCTTTCCAAGCTGCTCCACCATATTCTTTCAAAAAGTTCTTACTTAGTCTTTTCAAATTTTTAGTAACTTCCCCAGAAGAGTGGCAGGAGAACTTTTCATGTTGATGACTTTCTTTGATTACAGCTTTTGGAAGACCTTGCAAGCAAAGGAACAAAGAACATTCAGCTGTACGTTCAAGATATTTTTTAGATACTTACATAGAGAATATCAGAAATATCAGACAGAATTCCAGATTGCCACTTAGTAAGACCCCAAACTGTCTTTCAGAAGTCTTCTGCCAATTAAACATCTCTCATGCGGGTGCCACAATCAACCTAACAGTAAAACAGCACTTCTACAAAAATCATAAATAAGCAAGGTACCTATATTTATTCCCATTTGAAATATTTGCTTCAATTAATTTTATCACAAATACAATGTAGCAATCACAAGCCGTTCCACAGGCAAATAGCCTTGAAGCAGAAGTTACCAATTCTCCTCTGAATGCAGTGTGAAAAGATCTTTGCCACCTGAACGCTTTTCCATTAGAATGTGCTAGGTCTTCAAGGTTGGATAACCACAGAAATAGCTTGCAATATGCAAGTATACGTCTTTCCCTTCTCAATGTGCAATAGGATGTCACGCACAGTCATTTGTATGCCACATTCTGGCCTGAACCCTGTCTCGTAGGGAGATAGGTCTTTCAGATAAGGCCTTATTCACAGACTAAAACAATTTTGGTCAAGAAAGGAAAGGTGCAGAACAGGTGGTAATTAACGAAGTCCATACATCTCATGGAGAGGTTCCTGCATACTGAATACTTGGAAAAAAAAGATCCCATCCTGCCTGCTGGCACATTACCTTTCTCTTTAGCTGGACTTGCCAGTGCTTTTAAGGGTGTTTGAGAAAGCCCATGGTTCCAAGCATGCAGATTTGGAGACCAGGTTTCAATGTTGCTAGGCATACAAACATGAGAGAAAGGAGAAATGTTTCTACTCCCTCAATGAAATTGTGTTTCTGGTTGTCTAGAGAGGTCCATCCTGAAACCCTATCTCCTTTTTTAAAAAGTCTGGGGGGTTTTTGGATTATTATTTTTAAGACTATTCTGCCCAAATGTTACTCCAGGCTCCCAAGGCAACACAAAGACAATCAAGAATAAAGGAGCAGCTTGCTGTTGAACAGGATGAGGAATCAGCTGGACTGAAGAATACCTCCCTCTTCCATGGATGTTTGGCATAAGGCATTCATATTACTTAAATTCTACCTCAGTTACGCTTTATTTTAAAAGAAAGGTTTTTGATTCATCAGGTACTGAGGTTCTCCAACAAGCCACGCTTAGATTTAGACAAAACTGCAATTGTGGCATGGAGACCTCAGAAGTACATGCAGAAAGACCGCTGTACCATTTCAGCTTAGATCTTTGTTTAGTGGAGATAGGAATCTCTGCATAATAGGAGACTTTTGTCTTTAAAGTATTCACTCGATCTAAACATCAAGTCCTCAGCACTTAACAGAAAGAGATTCTGGTCAGACTGGGACTTCTAGGTCTTCAAGTACTTCAGGACAAAATAAATTCCAGTCTACAGTTTGGGGGTTAAAGAAATCCATAAGTGTTAGGCATTATGATGAGACTGCTGTGAACAGAGATTATAGCAGAAGAACTTATTGGTACATTCCTCAGTTGAGGTACTGGATCCATGCCATTTTCAGACTCAAGAATATATAATCCTTAGGTCTGAACCACACTAATAACTCCTCTTGCCATACGTAATGCATATACCACTATGGGCATTCTGCCCAGCTCCATAGACTTCCCACTCTATGGTGTGAAATATTTTGGTTTTCCTCTAAACCATTCAAAATCTAGGCTTAGATTTGATGTCTGCATTCTACATTTACACCTTTATTTGAAATCAATTTTGGTATCAGTTCTTCAGAGGTATATAGAATGTATGCTAAATGGATGACCAGCTCACTGGACTCAGCAAAGAAATAGAGCTTTTACTTCAGAGAATTACAGATCTGGTTCATTATCAGACTTGTTATTTTGAAGTGAGCTAGTGAACACCATCTAATTTTTAGCATACAGGTATATATATTTGACAAACTATCACTGCTGCCCTTTTGAGTAGTTTTAACAAATACAAAAAATACTGAAATGTAAAGGAAATTGAAATGTCTATACTATATACTCCCACTGCAACACCAGCCATGATCAGCACAGTGAAAAGCCATGAAACCTCACACTGCTATAATACACACAGAGGAATAAATCTATTTAGAAGTCTCTTAACTGATTCTTAGTATCAAGTGAACACACTTAAAAGGAGAAATGAGGCTCCCATTACAAGCATAGGTGATTGCAGTCATGAGTCCTCCCTTCAAAACCAATTTCCCACCTACCACCCATCCATCTTAGTGTTCTGCTTTCTCCCATCCTTTGTGTCTGATAGGAAAACTAAGATAATGTCTCCCAAAGTAAATCAGGCTTCTGTAAAAACAAACATACTATACCCAAGAAAAAAGCTTGTTAGAGACATCTAATCCAATAACGCACAATGTTGATAACTATCCTTTATGTATTTCCACTATATAGACTGCATTTTAAAATATTTTAACAGATAACATATTACGGAAAAGCTGAGGCATAATAGTAGGAAACTGTTTTTAAAACAGTATTATTTAAATTTGCTTTTTCCACTTCTAGTTGAAAAAATGGTAGTGGCCCAACTGTAACTGAAATACACAAGTACTATTTGAAGAAAATAATACCAGATTATTATTCTAAGTACTTACCTGATTTATTGATAAGGCTTTGCCTTTGTACAGTGTATCCAGACATTATATTAGGAGGGGCTAAGAGTTATTTACACATACAATGCCACACAATAGATGAACCATGTAAAAAGAGTAGAAAGCTCTTATCAGAACCATCAAAACAGAATCTGGATCAAAATGAAGTCAAAATAAAAGGAGAAAAATAGCAAAGAGTACAGTAATATTGAGATACACAGGAAAGCTCTCATGAGTTTTAAACTTTACATGTTATGCCAGCTTTCACAGAGGCCAGTTGGGATTTCTCTTTCTTTTCATATCTCTCTCTCCAAATGTATACATGGTAATATTCCACCAACTGAAGTTTTGTTTCTATCTGTATTCTTTTCTCACTTGTTTCCCCTCCGTAATGCTATTGTCATATACTAAACAATCTTTCCTGTATTTCCTTCTTCTATTAAATGCACAATTTATTTGAACATTCTTAAAAGAATTCTATAGAAAAAAGATTAATTAAAAGAAGTGATTCAAGTTCATAAGAGACCTTTCTAAATATGGTATCCGCATTGAAGAGAGGAATCTGGTAGGTGTCAGTGTTTCTGAAGACTTCTGTGTCTACCCTACAAGAGATTACTACTCACAAGGGTTCAAAATGTTAATGATGGAGAGCAGCTATTTTTTCTTCTCTGGGCAGTTTGCATATATTAGGTGTTTTACAAGCATTTCTGCAACTCGTCTATTCAATTATTGGCAGCACGCTACAAAACGTAGACGTTATTTCTATAGCCTGGGTAGCTCAATACTCTCAAAGCTCTACCTTCATAGTTTTAAGATTTAATTTAAAAAATCCCAGGATAGAGCAAATCCTTCTTATCATGTTATCATTGACTTTGAGAGCTTACTCACTTGACAATAGTATTTTAAGTATGTCTGTAAGACCAGCAGAAACTCTTCAAAGAATACTACTGACAGGATAATTTTTTTTCCCCTCAGATTTTGTTCACCAAGTTCTTATTCAATACATTTGCCCTCAATTTTCGTTAAGTGCAAAGCTTCTCCTTGCCCCAAAGACAAATATACTCACATGCTTTGGGGTCTTATGGCAAAATTTACATTTCACACTTTATAGAAAGAGATGTGCTGCACAAGACATACCACCACCAGTCACAGTGGCAACAAAAATGTTCTTGTCCATTCTTCATCAAGGCTTGCCCAGTTCAGATTTTTACCAGGGCAGTAAAGAATAAAACCAGCTACTCAAATACAACCCCCAGAATCCTGGCATTAACCAGAAATCTAGCGAAATATGTAGAACAGTAATGACTGTTACTGCTCAGGAGACACTTTTGGCAAATTTCCAGAGCCCCAAGAACAAAAGTTCCTCTGCTGATTTTTATTTATTTATAGAGTCAAAAATAAGTGCAGAAATCGTAGAATCTGCAGTTATTTTTATTCTTCTCAGTAGGAGGATTTTGCTTTAGTAGGAGGTAAATTGCTCTCTGTTTACATTGTCTGTAATAAAAGCCTGCAGTTGAGCAGCCTTATCCTTACACTGCAATTACAAGGAGCGGGCTTTCACGGTCTGAGTTCTAAGACTCTGCAGGCTTTAGATGGCCTTTTGGCCACAATTTGATCACCCTTAACTTTTGTAAAACCATATATTACACATCTTCCAATGTCCAGAAGGGTCAAAGTATGGGAAGATTATTTAATAATCTAGTCAATGCCCAGATCTTGGGGATAATTAGTTTTTACAGACCATTATCTATAAGCCTACAGACTAGGGGACTCTGATTCAGCAGAGTACTTAGGCAAATGCTGAAATATTTATTCTGAATAAACTTAAGCAGGCTCTAACTTCAGGCATATAGGGAATTGAATGATTGGTCATGAATAGACTTAACTATCCATCTAAATACTTTAAGGTATTAAGACCTTGATTTGGACAGCATTTTCCATGAATTTATAAAGAGTTGGAATACCGAGAATACAGTGACTTGCTTTTACAGCTGCAGGTCCACAGCAGCTACCATATCGTGATATTACCAACTTCATTTAAATAGAGAACTGTATTACATTTCTTGGCTGGGTTTTTTTTTTATTATTTTATTTTACTCTAATGCTTTAAAAGCTATTTAAAGTATAAAAACTTAATAGCGTTTCACTGCACTCTCTATTCCACTAGAGGTCAGCCTGCAACAGAACCCCAAGCAAACACAGGAACTGCTGCACACTGGTAGCACTGACATTATTTTCTTTCTCTATTTTATCTATTAGAAAGATTTCTTCAGAGCCATAACTTAGATCTCTCACTAAAATGGAGCAACAGGAAGATATAATGGTGCATTTCATTTATGAATGACCTATAATAAATTACTATGAAGTATTCCAGGTGCCAAACGAGAGAATGCTTTGTCTGCACATGAACTATATTTCATATACTTTAATTTGGCTGACACATAAAACTCATTTGACATTTTGCAGGTATTTCTTTGAAAGGATATTTGGTTCTTGTTGAGTGTTAAGGTATGGAGGTGGGGTAACCTGGGTAACAGAAGGTCATTTCCGAGTAGATTGTTGTCCAAGATCAGCTCTTCCAAGTAACTGAATGTTTTCAGTCCTTCTAGTGACCTGCAAACGACAAAGGCAAAAGGAAAAATGATACTCCACTAAATCAGGGAGGTCATTATGAGCTGAAATAAATATTTTAACCTTCCCTTTCAGGAGTGGGAATAGTTTTGGTTTGGGCCTGTCAGAAGAGTGAATGACAAGCATTAGTGGCAAGGGGAGTGCTGGCACTGCAACACATCCTTCACATGCTGGCAGGATGAAGGATGGGGGTCACTTAGTGAGTAGCCAGGATCCAAAACAAAAGGCTTCAGATATGGGGCCTGCAGGATGACTTTGTCAATGTCTTGTGCCTTCAGGCACCCAGCCTCGCCTGACCCTAACCTCCATTCCCAAGATAAATAACTCTGTCACAGTTCACCTTCATTCCCTGGACACAAATTTAAGTTGTCATCCATCATTTCTGCCAAGAAATATCATACCCCGCTAACAATAATAAATACAACTTCAAGTATCATTTCTTAGCAGTTACCTTACATGCAATAATAGGAAATGGAGAGGGATTTTTTTTTTTTTACTTTTTATTAACCACTTAATTTGCTTCTTGAGTCCCTGCAAACAAAATAAAATGTTCTCTACAAAGTAAAATGCAAAATTACTCCAGACAGGAAAGGCATTTACTTTCTTTTTGGAACTTACTGTCCCACAGTCAGACTGCAGAGAGCAGCTTTAAAAAGGAGCATTTCACAACATGGACATGCACACAATGGCTTATAAATAAACAAGATTCTAGAGGTATTCGTTCCTCTGATAACAAATTACAGGGAAAAAACCTAAAAAGAACACATTGGTACCTTGTTAAGGCATCTATTCTAAACTTGATTCTTAATGCTTGCACATTCCACCAGGAAAAAGAAACCCACACATTAATCAACTAAGACACATGGTATACGGAGCATACGCACAGACACGCATTCACAGCTCATTCACCTACCAGACGCCTAAAAATATGCTGAGATTGCATGACTTGACAGCTGATCTACTATGCCTACCAGTGGGAAGATCATCACTGTATCTCCTGGCTGTTTTATAAAATGTGATGAATAAGGGAGATGCAGTCTATACTATTTATTCAGTTTCCAATGACATTTATACCGAGGGGATTTCCTCACCCTCCCCCCAGTTTTTGGCAAAGATAACATACAGCCAAGGTCCCTGTTAGAGAGTTCTACAGGCACTACAGCAGGAGGAAAATGCAAATAATATTAGAAAGTATGTGGGTTTCAGATTAGACAATTTAACATTCATCTCTCCAACAAAAACAAGATACCACTTTTATAGGTACAACTTACCGACCACTAATAAATCACAGTTAGAGGGTTCAAACAACCAAAAGGAATCAAGTCCATGACCTTCACACTGGGTACTGTACACTAAACTATGAATATTCAAGTAACATTTGCACAACATTGAAACAGTGTATTTCAGTCCAAGGACTCCAAAGGGTTCACAGTCTGTTGACTTGGCATTCTGAAAGGGAGGTACAACTATTACTAATGCCATTTTGATGCTGGGCAGCCAGACCTAAAGAAAATTTGCCATGCCTGCACCCTGTGGCATATCTATATTAGTACAATGCACCGAGACTACAATTTCTGAAGCTGCAAGAACAAAAGCCTTTATTATAAACATCATGCTGAAACAACCACCCCGGTAACAAGTCGCACTTTTTGCACTTGCCTTTAACAAGCTGTTTGGGGAAGAACTCAATTCAGCCTACACAAACTTTAGAGGGTTAAGAGCGGTGCTAGCACACTGCATTCAGCTGGCTACTTCAGCAAAGGGTCACAACAGACTTGGGTTTGCCTCAGTCAAGATCAGAAGAGAGATCAGCAAACATTTCAGACAGTGCTTTCCCCCAAGTACCTTTAAAAGGCAAAATAACCCAGAGGAAGTAGCAGTGAGTTTATCAAGCTGTTATGAGTTTTCGTTTCAGTTTATTTGACAAACCTAGTTTAGCAAATTCCCCTTAAATACTCTTTATTATATAAATAGTGGATTATTTCCAAACCTCACATTTCAGTGTAAGACTTTGACTTGCCAAAGGAGTTCAGAGAAGGCCACCTCCTTGTCAACACCACAGAGCCTTATGGGATGTTAATGGGTCCTTTGTGAAAAAACATTGTTTGGGCTCTGGTCAGTGTCAGCATCAAAATACACATTGTTCCTGAGTTATGTTATGCAAATATAATACTCTTATCATAAGAATCAACAAATGGTTGGCAACTGGCAAGGAGAAGAAAGCGCACATCCAAAACTGCTGCAGGGGAGGCATAAAACAAAATGACAAGCCATGAAGTGGGACAAAAGGCCTTGAAACACTAGAGGGAGTTGCCTATTGAAACAGCCTTTCTTTCACAAGCCTGGGCTGAACACGGGGTAATAGTTTCATAGATAGGCAGAGAAAATTGTGCGCAAATCTCCTTACACCTGTCTGGTTTTGATAATTTTTGCCATGTAATGTTATTAGCTGCTCAGTTAAAAAGGAGCCGTGTTACACAGGGGGTTGCTTATTAATTGTTGTTTTCATGTCATCAGAGCAGTGTGCACTTGGTGATTTAATCACCTAAATTCAGAGTTGGGGGAGATGGGAGGAGCTGTGACAGCACAGAGAGGGTGTAGCCATTAACATAAATTTACACCCGTATGTTATTTTGCTATTCACAGAATTCTTATTTTTTCATCTTAAACAGAAGAAAAAAGAAAAAAAAAACAAAATTGGTAAGACAACTGGTAAAGAAGTAAAAAAGGGGAAAACGTGTTTGCTATATCATTCAGTGATTCTTGCTGCTAAATTCAAGGTAACAATCTCCACCATCATAATATATAAGGAAACATTGCCCAGCAGTTACACTCCACAATTTAAAAATGTTAAGTACGATCCACACAATAGGTTTTATGGTACGAATTTCAGCAAGTTGCACAACTTTCATGTGCATCAATTTCCCACATGCAGATAGGGGATAAGAAAGGATTGCAATTGTGAATTGGTACATAGGAAGCATTTTTGAGGAGCTGAGGTAGAAATTAGAAATTCTTACTAGCATGTTTATTTTTAATTAGGGCGAGATAGTTATATTAATGTACTCCAAGTATTTTCTTGCGAGCCCATTACAGAAGCAGGAGAGCATACATAACATGCAAACACCCTAAGAGATGAGTATAAAAAGAGTGAAATCTCCCAAGAAAGAGAACCAGTCTGCAATTAAATCTGTGCTGTTTTCTCGTAGTTCACAGCAGAAAAAATGCCTCCCTGTATCAGTAGATTAAAACAAACTCACAATTTTACCACCTGCAATACAACCAGCAGTTGAAGGGGCAGTGGCAGTGGTTGTTTTCCCTAGTTTCAAAAGGTTGATAAACATCACAAAGGTGTATTGCAGGTTGCTTTTCCCTGCTCTGATGACAGGAAAGCTGTCCATTATCTCACCCACAGGTACCATCTCAGTTACCTCATCGCAGGGCTCACACTCTGCTCCCAGAGGAGAGCAAGTGCTGCCAAGAGATTTCCATTGCAATTTCCAAAGTCACATCAAACCGACAAAACATCACAACGTATTCAGTGCTGCCTCATTCAAACAGAAAAAACTTTAAGTTTCCACTGTAATTAACCCTATCCTCGTTAAGATAATTATGATCAAGCTCCCTGTCACAGCTAATATCACAGCATCATTGCCTATGGCTCACGCTTTGCCCTCATTAGCTTACAAAAACACTGTGCTAAACATGAAACTGACTCCCTCTGCAAAACGACTTAAGATGTTCTGTAAGCAGACAGTAAATAATCCTTTAGAATACAACGGTCTCACAAATGTCATTTTATCCAGATCCTTCCACTAATCAGTATGATTTCTTCCAGATTTCTTTAATTCTTTCATAGTTTTTAACAAAGTTTTAATCATAAGGGAATGTCACAGCGGAGATTTTTTTCCCCTCTGTGTGTATTCGTGGCAACTGTCAACTACACTATTTCATATGGTCCCTCTGGCCTGACAGGGATTTGGTTACAATGAAACTGAAGAGCAGCTCTTCATTTTGGTAATATTTTACAATAAAACCAGATGATCTTATAAATGCAAAAGAAAAACCAGAAACCTCTCAAGTAATGGACAAACAAACACTGGTAGTCTGCAGTTGTCCTTGTCCAGAAGAACAAGCTGTTCAGAAGTATAGGCTGAAAGTGTTCCTCACGTTTTACCCCACCCCTCCATTAATAAGACAGCTGCCTCATATCTAATGACTTTTTTCCTCCTGTTCAACAGGAAAAGAGAGAGCAATTAACAATATGTAAATGAGAGAGTTTGGCTTTAGCCTTGAAATTGATTTGCACTCTGTTGACAAGAGATAGCCATTACCACAAGTTAAAGACAGAACTGTTACAAAACAAGTGCTTTTTAAAATACCTTTTTTCTTGCCTTTTATGTTTTAACAGATTAAAGGAGAGCAGAATCAACACGAGAACCTTAGTAGTAGATAATTTCAGTATTTAAAGAACAGAAATGTAATTTCTATTTCTCCAGCACCTGCCAGCCAAGGAGCACAAAGCATATTTTTTTTTTAACATTAATGAATTACTCTTCAAAAACCTGCTGAGCTTAAAATTCCATTTTGTAGTAAAGCAGAGAGAGGTTAAATGACTAACGAAAGGTGACCTCCAGCAATTTTCTAAGAGACAAGAAATAAAACCCAGAGCTCCTGACTTGTAGTCCTTTGACTTAACCTCACCAAAACAAAACAAAGAGCAATAAATAAATACTATATACATAAAAACATAAGACAGACACATGTATAAGTTTTTGCATCATTCCCTGGGAATGCAAAATATCATTTTGGTTTTACTTGCTTTGATTCCTGTTCAATTTTAAATTCCATTTAATCTGAAATATAGCATACAAATATAGGGAAAACCCCAAACCATTTCCAATTCTGTTTTGCTGGTGGAAAGGGTTACATGAATCTTCTGTGCAAACTCTCTCAGGCTGAGACCTCTGTCAGAATTCTACTCTCAAACCTGCTTTGGGGAGTTCTGCTCTAAACACACCTCTCACT
>JAOXNG010000002.1:15360673-15372398 GCA_028566535.1 Scolopax minor
TGAGAACGACTAATAGACTGCTCAAGCATGATAGCAGAGAATTGTTAATGGGCGTAACACTGAATCCCTAACGTTAAAAAATATCTAGAACAACTTCAAATCACAGGGATCTACATATGCACATACCACAGACAATGTAGTACTTGTTACACAGCATACTGCCATTTATTTATTATTTCCTTCTGCTACCTACCCTGCTTTGTCTCCCTAACCTCCTTCATTCCCTGCTGCACGGTGTCTTAGTCTGTACCCAGATCCATACATTAATGGTTTTACCGACAACGCTTCAGAATCAAAATAACCCTAAATTGTAACCCAATAGAATTCAGGCCCAATTTCCAACAGGAAGGTTTTGGCTGCACAACTATATCACTAACTTCACTCCCAGCAGAGAAACACCTTTTACCATCAGATGTGTTCACACTTGAGGTACTTTAATTTGCTTTTGCAAGCTCTGTTTCTACCAAATATGAGAAATTTGCCAGTACAGTTACAGTAAATCACACCCAAACCTTTCTAGCACAGACAAGACAGCAGTCCTTTTGGTCTGGGATTTGTTATGTTGGATAATATTCCCCATAACCTCTGAGTTCTGACCTTTTGCAACACCAATCAGTTCTATAAAAAGACATTAAAACCAAAACAAAACTCCTACAGTATTTTGCTGTACATGGGTATATAAGGCATGTCAGGTAATCACCCCCATTTTCATGGTGATAGCACACACACACAGGACCATTTCTGCTTTTCTTTTCTCATTATTTAGCCATATGAATAACAGTGGCTCGTTTTCTGAAGCTTAGCAGACATGGAGACCTGAATTGGTGACTGAAAATGCTAAAGGAGTCAACAAGAGAAAAACCAGCCCTGACGTTTAAAGCAGTGGGATTAGACCAACAATCTATTTCTTTGTTAAGAATCAAAGGGCAAGAACACACCCTTGTGTGTGCATATAACACACAGCACTTGGCCAGGCAGAATTGTTTTTCCCTTTAGGTAGAAAAAAAAAAAAAGAAATGAAAAAAGAAGAGGATTGCAGAAAGATCCTCTTGACTGAGGACAGCTAGAAAACACATTATTTAGAATAACATCATTGTTATTCATGTTTGTTTTCTTGTTCTTACTTTTCTCTTTTGATGATGAAAAATAAATCAGGAAATATAAAATAGTCTACCTGGGTAAGTATTCAGATTACCACCCCCTTGATGTCAGTTATGTAGCCTGTGTCATATTTTAAACAGAAATGATTATATGCAAGACGGATGTCTAGTTTTCAGTATAAATTTTATCCAACTGCAAATGGAAAGTAACTCATTATCAAGCAGCTCAGTAAGGCTCCTACTACTGAAGAAAATAAAGTTTTACGACAAGAGGGTCTCTTCTCTCTCTCTCTCCCTGTGAGTGAGAAAGTGAGTGCAAAAATAAGACAGAAAGGGAAGGCTCAGGAGTGCTGGGTGAATTATAGACTGCCTCTCAAGATTCACAGCTCTTCGTGGTAGGAGGTTAAT
The DNA here is from genome assembly GCA_028566535.1 of Scolopax minor. Classification (NCBI taxonomy): domain Eukaryota; kingdom Metazoa; phylum Chordata; class Aves; order Charadriiformes; family Scolopacidae; genus Scolopax; species Scolopax minor. Next base: position 15,362,182 of record JAOXNG010000002.1, read on the forward strand.
ATTCTCACATGTCATTAGGTCTGCTGGCTCTACTGATGGCTCATTGAATCAGGCAGCAAATTATTTCCTCATGCTGCAGAGGACACCACACTTCAAAGGGAAGGAGCCAGGGTCAAGACGGCTCTCCAGTTCGATTAATGAGTTGGGATCAGCAGAGGTTGCCTGTAGGTAAGAATGTGACTGAAGCTTTTGACAAAGCTGACTTTTTGAACAGGACTTGACCCAGGCCCCTTGCTCCCCTCCCCGCCAAATTTTATTTCCAACATTTGCCTCTGACTGACCTGCTCAGGCCTGTTGGGATAGTTTTGACCTCTTCAGTCTTTGTTACCAGACACAGGAGCTGTCTGCCTATATTTGATGTGTCTCTCCCTAAAGGCCACATCAGCTTATCCAGGCTCATCAGAATACTTTAGAACTGCACAGCAAAATAAGATAGAGTAGATTCATTTCAAATTTTTAATTTTCTTGTGAAATTTGTTGAGAAGGGGGAAGAAGGAGAAGATGACTACAAGATATTTCAGCTTTCAATAATATTAAGAAAGATTTCTAAATGCTGTTAAATGTAGATAAGAACACAAAGATTATTAGAAGCCTATGGCTTACACATTAAAATGATGGAAAAGCAGAAAATACATGATTTTGCTTACATGGATTTCCTGACTAAGCATATTCCTAGCAAATAATGCATTATATAGAATATTCCTCTAAAAAGTTTTTATTTTTATTGTTGTAGTGGTAAGAGATTAGAGACAATTGAAATTTAACAACCACTGCAGTCATCTCTTTCTAAAAGCTCAATGGTATCTTCAGTTTGATATCTCTGAAATATTTCAATGCATATTTAAATACATTTAATAAAGTACTGAAGTGAGACTCATTACATTAATGTTTTTTGATAAGATCTACTTAAACTGCACACTTTCTCAAATAAACATGAGTAACTGAATCAACTGAATCAACCATTGGTAATCTTCCCAAAATCATATAGGTTATGATTATTGGAATTACACTAAAAAAATTGTTCACACAAGCATCCGAAAGTGCGATACATATTTAAATTTGTTTTGAATAACATTTTACACTGTTATGTTTCTGGAGCAAGGATCTAGGTTGTCCTTCAATATTTGTTTTAATCCCAATACAACTTTTAAAATCCTCTTCCCAAACATTTTGCTTATCAGCATACGTAATGCTCAAGCACTTGATACATACTCAGTTCACAGTATAACTTAAAAAAATTTTTTAAGGTAAAATATCAGTCTAGAGATGTTCAAAGATGGCACAAAGATGACTGTTCTGGCTTTGCAGGTTTAAGATTTATGTTAGAACAGGTGCCTGAATTGGAAAGCTACATGTCTACTCTTGAAATTAAAATGCTTTTATTTTAAAACATATTGAGTAAAAAGTTCTTATAGACGTTAAAACAAAAATCTGGGACACTAATACCTTAGGAAGACCAGATCACTTAGGTGCCTTAACAACAATTTTAAAAAATTAAATTTTGGTGAATGTTTAAAAATCTTTTAAAAATCTCCACATGTAAAGCAAATTTTCATCTTTACTCTTCAATATTTCTTTTTTTTCACTCAAGCCATTATTTGTAACAGATTTCCCTTCTGTAACTAGCATTTAAACCCCAAAAGCTAGTAAACAGATTATTAGATCTATAAAAGTTAGGATAAAAGCATACAAGATCTATGCAAGACTGAGCCAAGAATAAGTAGAATCCTTTCAAGGAGACTACCCAACTGCTAAACAGCACATCTTCCGCATGGATGTGCTTTACTCTAAAATGCAAGTATACACAAGCAAAAGACAACTTTTTCTTTTACTTATGTATGTGCTATCTCCAGTAAATTTTACAAGTGGAAGCTTGCAGAGAAGCTGAAAGAGGGGAAACACTTTTTCATGGGCTTGTTTAAACAAAGTAATTGTGTTACTGGGTCTGTCATCAGTGTTAACATTATATCCTGCTTCATCTCTTTCTAGAAAGCGAGCAGCATACCAGAGATAGTTTGTGAAATGTATATATGTGTATTTATGTCTTGTATAATTCTTAGCAGGAAGATATGAATCTCATATAGAAGGACAAGTCCAACTGGAGTGGGATGTAACTGGCCAGTTTGACACTCCCAGGGAGAAAGAGGAAATAGTTGTGTTCAGGGCAAGGAGAAGCCACTCAAGAAATCAACATCAGGAAAATACAAAACAACATATAAAACAGGAAATCAACAACAGTTTCCAAACATGCTTGCCAAAGTTTCTGGGTTTTGGCATCTCTAAATCAGAGTTGATGGAAGGTCTGAAAAGACACATTGCTGAAACACCTGGACCCAAAGCAGTACCTGCTGGAACCCATCCCAGGAATCCTAGAGAAGATTGATTCAGCAAGTGGAAAAGTAACCTGCAAAGCTTGTAATAGGCAAAGACCAAGTTTTTTATTTGTCCTTATTTCCATTCCTAAAACTAAAACTTTCAGTTCATATTACTAAATAGAACTTTGTTTTGCTTTCAGGCATATCTGGTGTTTGAGGGGAAGGTAGTACCAATTACCATGGTACAACATTTCTAGAGAGGTAACAAATCTAAATAAAGACAAAAAGAACAAGAAGTCCTGTACCTAACTCAAGATGAATTAGAAGGCCCAGCTGCAATGAGTACTGGTTTATACCAACTTGGATATAGTCCATCTGGGGAACTGTCAGGGCAATTATGGAGTTTGGGAAGGAACTTGTAAACTCATAAATCACCCTTGCAAAGAGCAGAAAGCAAGGAAACACCCCGTGACTTTGGGGAATAGTTACCACACACTGCACTCAGTCAAACACTGCTGCATGATAACTGCTCAGGACTAATTGTACAACAGAAAAACAAGTAACTTTTTTCTGTTACTGAGCCTTATAGTAAGGCTGCAGAGATTTATGTATGAGAGATCAAATTCAGAGATAAGCATATATTTTTGACTTTTGATAATGCTTTAATATATAATCTATTCATTAAATTTGTTTATTTGAATAGAGGGAAGCTTGCACTTCAATTAAACTCTTGCAATATGCATTAAAATTGATTGCATAAGTGTTTACATAAGTAAACAATGCATGCCTGGTCAAAGCAAAGTTATTAATCTAATTTAATGTTATTTTGTTTTTTATTTGGTTTATTTTTGCCATTGCTCAAATTATGCAAAATAATAAGTATTATTAACACATTACCTCAGCAATGGAAGCATGTGGTATTTAATTGTGAAAAACATTTGGTCAAAATAAGACTCTAGGATTTAGCCTCTGAAGTTACAAAGATTATTACACTCTGAAATGTGAGCAAATAAAATTTCCTAGAAACATACATGGTAGACAATGAATGTATTTCTTTGAATTCTTAAATAATTTAAAAAAAAAAAAAAGGAAGATGCATATCACAAAAAGTGCTGGATAGTCTCCTCCAATCAGTGTCTTCCATTTCTACACAGCAAATACGTTTAGAATTGAACCATACAAAGCACAAAGCAGGGAAAGAGAGCAGGCAACAATCTTACAGTCTAAGACGACTTACTGGAGAATCTATGCCAGGCTTTTTTGTGTTGGGTTTTTTCCCCCTTCAAACCCTAAAATTAGTACAATTGTCTAAAATCTGATTGGGAAAGTGCAGTCCCATACCATAAAGATACACAACTGTGGATTTGGTAGGCTAGGGAAGAGGAAGAAGGTGATGATCACAGAATCACAGATGATGATGATGAACAATTACAAAAACATAGATAGTACAGATACACTCTCAGTTGGTCACTGTCTCCATACATATGCATACATTCTTCACACCAGACAGCAATACAACAAGTCCTAGGATCACATTAGAGTAAAGGGACCACCCTAACATCTTCTGGAGCAGCAGATAACCCTGGGTCCTTCTGAGAAGCTTCACAGGGACAGTCACCCACTGTGGTGCACATTCAAGCACTCTGACAGGAAAGAGCCACCATAAAAAAACAATTAATGCTACTCCACTACACTGCCCTGGAAAGAGACTCAGGTCTCAGTTCAGTCATTTTTCAACCCCCAAGAAAGAGATTCATAACAAGCTTCTCCATAGCATGTTTCAAAACAGCAGATATTCCACAGATTAGGAAAAAGCAAGCAACAGGAAGAGAACACTGACCTTTGATATCTTTTTTTTTTCATGTTTCACTGTCATGCCAAGACATACAAAGCCTACTGAGGGATGAAAAGACTTAATTCAAAATAATATTACTTTAAAATCAACACTATTTTCTGTCACATCAGAATACAAACATCACAAGAATCTGAGATTGAAAACTGAATTACAAACACAAGGCTTGTAGTACATAGGCTAGTAGCTGAGGATGTGCTATTACGTACACAAACAATTATCTAAGTCATATACACATTTAATATATTTTGAATATAAAAATTTAATATAAACTGAATAAAGTATATATTTCAAAACTTATTTCAATCTTAAGTTGCTGAATAAACACTAAACAAGAAATGTAAAGGTCTAACCCAAAAACAGAGGCATGATTATTTGTGTTGCCACTGTCTCCAGATTTTTAGTCCAATTACCTGTAAAAATAAAAACATGAGTGTCTGCAATTCCTATGCTTGAATCCTCAGAATGTAAATAATATAACTTTTTGTACAAGTTGGATTAATAAAAAACTCAGACTCTGACACTTCACTGAGTATAGATAATACTCAACTGCATGAGTTCAACTGTAGACCCAACACTACTTCAAGATGCCTCTACCTCCCCCTTGACACAAGGGCTGGGCCTGGTGGTGTGGAACAACTGGAGATTCCTGGGCACCAATTTATCCATTTGAAGTCTACATTGCAGCCACAAGCCTATCCGCAGCCTAAGCCATGTGCTCCCTCTTTTTGTTTGTAGAGGAATTTGATGACAATTAGATTTCTGAGGAGCACGTAGTCTGCTCAAAGAACAAAAATAAAGATGTAATTTACCTCACACAGAATCATGTGAACCTACTCGGAGCATTTTGAAAGAGAAAAGTATCACAGCAAGCATGCCTATGACCAATTCCTTGCTGATGCAATTAGACAGTTTGTTTTAAAGAAAACCCACAACAACAAACCAAACAAATAAACAGATAAAAGAAAGAAGGCCCACTCATGGCATTACCGGATTTCCAAGCGCCACCACAGTGGCCACCAGTCGCTGGCTGCCAGCCCTTCCTCATTCCCGGAGACCACATCAAAGCACCTTTGCTACCTCATGTCCTTCTGTAGAGCAACTTCAGCCACTTAGGAAAAAAATGGCTAAAGAAAGGCTTGGGCTTAAAATATTAAAAGAAATAAATTGACAGGATTTTGTCTGGAAACCTTGTCTCGTCCTTACTGAAGGCTAAAATAAACTTAATTTTTGTTAAAATTAAAGCAAAAATTAAATCATCTTATTATGTAATTGGAACTAGGCCTCAGGCGCTAGCAGTAAAGAAGGGATTAAGGCCTCCACCACCTGGGTTGTCATTCTCATGGGCCCCATTACCACCCCCTTATTCGTTTTTATAGCCAACAGATTAAAATGCGAGTGCCGCAATCTTTGATCTTTCACTTGCTGACACAAATCCTTTCAAGCCTCCAACGTTTTCTGCTGAGGTAATTAGTACTAATTAAAAGGTTTCCAACAGCCTTTGCTCTACTTTTTCCCCTCCAAAGAAATTGCTTTTACAAGTGCCTTCCATCTTTGAAATGTATGCATCCTTCACTTTCTTCTTTATCTGACTCACAGAGATCAAGTAGATTAGTGACTCCATTATTCCCCAAGACAAAGCCAAACAACAGGTTTTTACTATCTCCCTGACCTGTTGAGGTGCAGGGTTTATATTCAGAAACAAGTGCCTCTGCTTGTATTAAAAGACAGTCCAATTATGCACTAACAGACACAATGCAGGGTTTCTACATTTAAGAATGGACATCATTTAAAGATGTAGTGTTTTCTCAGAAGAGAGAGAGGCAACCGTTCACTAATCAAACTGACAAGTTGTAGGACTAATAATAGGTCTTGCTTTGTTTTCTTTACATTTTGTGTGTTTGTGTATCAGGCAAGACACAACAATTTCTTTCTCTTCCCCCCTTCTCCCACCCTTTCCTCTCGTTTCCACTTTATTGCCAAATTTTAATGATTGATTCACATTTGCTACTTTAAAAAAAAAGTTTAGAAAGTACTGCCTTGAAAGATTTTGAAAGCACAGAAAGTCCTGTCTGAAGAAGCTTTTGTTACTATAATTAAATAATATGTCCTGCTACAAGCAAACTAATAGCTGCAAAAATAATTACTGAGATGAAAACACTGTTTTATGGTATGCCTGAAGTACTAGTGAAAGTCCAAGACTAAAAATTAAAAGCTGCAGCAAAAAGAAAACAACACTTTGCATTGAGAAAGGGCTGTGTTTTGAATTTACAGGTTTTCAAATGATTGTTCAATCGACATGGGCACTATATGGATCATTTTTCTTTATGAAAACCTGGAAGCTTTATGCCTGCTGTGATAAAAATAAATTACACTTCATGCAGCAAAAGCGCTATTCAAAAAAGAGGACAGTTCTCAAGCTCTTAAAAGTCCTCGCTTCCTATTGAAAATGACAGCAGCTCTCCCTCATGCTGTAGTATCTCTGGCTCAGTAGATCAGAAATCATACACAGAGCCACAAGAGACTATCTAACTTATCATTACACGCACGGGGGTCTATTCTCCTCTCGTGATGCAAGCACAGGGCTCCTGCTGGCAATAATGGGAGCTACACGCCTGTATCAAGGACAGAAACAAACCAACAGTGCATCTGTTTCTGCATTTCTAACCTGTACTAAGTTAGAAAAGTTTTTTAATAGCCAGAAAGTCAGTAAATTGTCTCCTAATCATGCCAGCTCTTCTATTTTACTTTCACAACTCTTCTACTATGATAGTAATTTCTTTTTGTGTAACTTTCCTCAAGAGGATCTAAAAGCACTACAATCTCATCAATTCACCTCTATTAAGCTCCTGTGAAGTAAGTTTTATCTGACATATCTTGCCCAAGGTCATATGGAAATTATATGGCAGAGCCAGGAATTGCGGTTTTCAGTATCCTAGTAGTTCTTTGTTTTAACCAGGAGGCCATACCCCTCCTCTGTGCACACACAATAGCTAACAGTCCTAGAAACAGGACATTGGATTAACCTTTCAGCCATGAAAATGCTGAAAAAAAAAAGTTTTTCACAAACACGTTTGTTTAATAATTTGCTATAAATTCAAGATGTAAAATGAAGAAAGCAAAACCAAAACAACATGGTCACCATTGCCTTCAAATGGCAGGCAACCCCTGCAAAACCAACCTGAGTTAAGAGAATATTGTACCGTTGCTCTTAAATGCACACAAGCAAAACAGATCATGTGAAACCCTGAGCCAAACCTGGGCAGCTGTGTAGGCCACACAAAATCATATTTACACTGCCTCTTCCACTGGGCTAGCCTTTAGAAACAACACAGCTACTTCTACACTCAATATAACGTATCTTGGGTACAGGTTCCATGGTTATCAAATGTTAAGTTCTTAGATTCCAATTTAATTTGGATATACAAATTCTGAAATTTATAAGAAATTGGAATTTGGACCATAGCAGGGAGGAAAATAGAATTTAATGAGAAAGAAGTGAATATATATGTGTGTATGTATATATCTTTCCACATCCAAGATCAACATTTTACATCATTAAAGAGAAGGTAATATTAATGTAATCCGATAGAAGCAACCTGCCATATTCTCACCTATTACTAAAATAGCCTATGACCATAAGGCAAAATCAATGTTAACAACACACCCTTCTATAGAGTCTTTGGGTCTTTTGCCTTGTGAAAGCAAAACTCTATGAGGAAAGATTTTATTGAAAATCAAACTCACAAACAAAAAACTTCCCAAACCTACTTCAGGGAAAAGGCAGCTGCAGAGAAGAGGGTTATAAGGAAAGGGAGTGCCTAAGATGTAAAATCTACAGCAAATATATTTCACTTTAACAGAGCCACTTTCATGGACAAAGCTGAAGTATCACCTCAATGTGCAAAATAAATAGACTTGTTTCAAAAAAACTCCCAAATTATTATGTCACTTCTTTCATTTGAGCTTTTCTTGTTTATTCTTGGTTTTGCATGTACAAACTTCTTTCATGTTCATCAGAAATACCTTCTTTTAAATTAACAGTCAAAACTGTCTCGTGAACAAAAAATTAGAGATAAAACTTTAGGGAAAAGAAAATCCATAATCATGAAGCTCACAATAAAATGACATGCTGGCAGCACAGTAGGCAAAGTTAACATACATATTACAGCAAAAGAAGGAAAATGAGTGTCGCGTTTAATGCTTCAGAGACTGTGGAAATGAAGCTATCTCAATATTTACTAAGGAGATCAAAAATAAAATGAAAATATCCGATAGGCTTCTTGGTGAGCAAAACTGGCTTGGTTACCTTAGAAGATTTTTAGATACCTTGGGATCTAAACCAATCCTCACATATCAGAACAACAGAACAGAACAACAGAACAACAGAACAACAGAGAAAGGGGACAAAGAAAGTCCCTGTCCTCCCTAAGTATCCAGGTGTGGCTCTTTCATGACTGCAAGCAGCTTCGGCAGCCTTAAGGTTTCATTATTCATCTACTAGAGGATGCAAGGCCCACTAGCAGCTGGACTTTTAACATTTAGGAGGAAGGGAGAAAAAAGCCCTCCCATGAAAGGGATATCAGATCAGGTTTTGGTAGTTGTATATTCAGTATTTCTCTATAGAAGATCGTATAGTCCCAGAAAGTAAGTGTAGTGTGTGTTTGGTTTCAGCTGCACAGCAGTCTGTTGGAGGAGAAATACCACATTGACTATTTAATTGTTAAAAGTTTTGAATAATCTTTTTCTATACTCGCTTTGCAATTATTTGTGGGAGTTACATCTCTTGCATGCTACGTCACATTGGAAATATTGAATGAAGTGGTTGTGTGCTTTGTTGAAGAGTAACTGAAAGCAAATGCACGGCTTGAAAAATAATTTATTAAGCATTTATTACATACATAGGTATTTGTCACCGTTTACTTTTTCTGATGTACCTTTTTAGCAGTAGACCTACTGGAAGACCTCGTCGTAGCAGAAGCCATTCGGACAATGATAGGTAAAGTACTTTTTACACCCTTTAAATTGTGAAAACTTAGATCACTGTATTCCTTTAATTATAGGTTTTTTAAAAAAAAAGTTTCTCCTGAAAAAACGGTAAACAATTTTTAATGTACTAGATGTCTAAGAATAGTGTTTTTACATTCAAATCTCCTCTCTCCCCTTTATTCTGATAGGTTCAAACACCGCAATCGATCTTTTTCAAGATCTAAGTCCAATTCAAGATCACGATCCAAGTCACAGCCCAAGAAAGAAATGAAGGCTAAATCACGGTCTAGGTCTGCATCTCACACCAAATCTAGAGGCACTTCTAAAACAGATTCTAAAACACACTATAAGTCCAGCTCAAGATATGAAAAGGAGTCGAGAAAAAAAGAACCAGCTAGATCCAAATCACAGTCAAGATCACATTCTAGATCTAGGTCAAAATCCAGATCAAGGTCGTGGACTAGTCCCAAGTCCAGTGGCCACTAACAGTGTATCCATGTTGTTTTTAGGCATGTAAGATTCATATACACACAGTTCAGTTTACTTAAATTATCAGGAATATGATGTTGCAACAGTGCTAAAAATATTTTCTTTGTCAGTTTTCCCTGAGGCCAACAATGGTTAAAATTAAAACAGTGTTGAGAAGCCACTGAGAGAGAGAGAGAGAAAGAGAGAGAGGGAGAGAATGTCCACTTGGTTAAATGTCATGGGCAGCTACTGATTTGGTTGTGGTGTCTCTATGTATATTTTTGTAAAGATTTGCATTTTTAAATGCTTAGATATTGGTGATGACTTGATTGATCGTAAATTGCAACATTGTCCTATTAAAAAAAAGTCATACCCGTAGAGAAATTGGTACCAGTGCTGAACAGTTAAACTGACTTGTTTAACTTGTTCTTTAATGTTAAACTTTTTTGGGAAGAAATGGAATAACTGGACAGCTGTAGTGCAACACTGGCTGCCGGGAGACGCAGGCTGGCAATTTTCCGTTGTTCCAAGGCAGGTTTCCTTGTTCTCCGAGCCCACTGACCCCGTAGGTTGGTGAATAGAGCTCTCTGGAG
>JAOXNG010000002.1:15377762-15387970 GCA_028566535.1 Scolopax minor
ATCTAGAAAATGAAGAGAAGGGGAGGGGTGTGTGAATGAAAAATCACGCATAATGGGCCTGGTTTTATTTTACAGAGAACAAAATGGCTCAATTTGAGCACTTAGACTGTCGAAATTGGCTAGTGTGAGATACGAGAGGTTCATCCAAGGGGACACTTGAATCAGGTGCCTTCAGTGATATGACCTAGGAGAAAGGATGGGGAGAATAAAGGAAGTTCTTTAAAACTAGTTCTTTAAAACTTATTAATGTTATTAAAGATCACGCTATTTCACACTCTTTTTTTTGTATATATAGACATAGAATTTTTTGTACATAATGACAGCAGCTGAGATTTATCTTCAGTCAAAACGAAAGTGGCCAGGTGAAAAGTCCTTTTCCAGTAGCAAAAAATACTGTCTCGTGCAGCATTATTTTGCCACATCAAAAATACCAATCTGCCTGCCATTATCATATCTACATTTTGAAAGATTCACACCCCTCCTTAGGAAAGTATTGCCTTTACATCCAAGGAAAAGCCAGACTAACTAACGTATACTTTTAACCACCTCTATTAAAATTCAGGTTTTGGCCTTTAGAACAGTCTATTTAAAGATTTCTTTTTCTAGATTGGCCGTAGACAGATGATTATTAAATATTTATAAGTCTTTGAAAAGGATTGAGTGCTTTTGCTTTGTTTATTGTGTGGAGCTTCCCCTCCCCCTTTCTTTCCCCTACTCCTTCTTTGAGGCATCTATGAGTGATCATTTTATTTGAATACTTCATCAGTTTGGTTAGTGCAAAGACAGATCAGTCAACCCTACGCAGGCCGTTTCACATCAATAGAATCTGTTAACACTGCTGCAATAATAGCTTAAGGTTTAATATGCAATCAGATCAACAGCTTTTGTCTCATTCCAGCGGACATTAATCTACAAACTGCTACTATTTCATATTGATGGTAACTAGACACCAGTTCCAGTTCAGACTGGAAAAGATTAAAAATAGATAAGCTTACAATAACAGTCATCCTAACCTTAGTTACAATTATTAAAAAAAATTCTCAACCGAGTATCAATCTACTGACAAATTTTGCTGCTCAACTGTGAGGTCTAGGTTTAAGGATTAACATTTCTGATGTCAGACCTCAGAAATGTAAACGTTTACTTATTGATGCTGATAGCCTGCTGAATTAGATTTTTCAGCTTGTGCACAAGTTTCACCACTGTCAAGAAAGCTACCACCTTTTTCCCAGGTATCACAGCTGTAACACTCTTTCCCAAGGTACTCAACCTTAGGCTTCATTCCACCTGGATGAAAAAGAACTGTGAAGGAGAAGTCACAGCATATGTAAATATGACACTGTGCCTTCTGAAATGCCTATGAATAATTTCAGAATCAGGTAATGAAATCTCATAATATGGCCACAGGTTTTAGATTCTGTGCTGCTACTAGGAAAAAAACATCTTTTCCTTTTAAAAGTAAAAGATCTGCAAACACCTTTCCCAAAAATGCTCTCCTATTTTAAATATATCACATAGAACAACAAAAGGAGTAAATCAGAGCATGTTAGCACACCTGATAACTTTACACTCAAGATAAACATTTCTAAAAAGTTAAGAGACATTTTCATAAACTTTAATAGACTATCGAGCCAGCAATACACATTTCATAATTTCTAAATACAGCTGTATTATAAATTACTTGATTAAACCCGAACTAGCTAACCCCTAGAACATCTCAAGAACTGTTGTTCAACCATTTGAGCACAGTAAGAAAGAATCCCTTTCCATTGAGACTGACCAAATGGCCTTCCCACAATGGGTGTCAGAGATGATCTAGGAAGCACCATAACTAGAATTTACAATGGCTGTAGCTGCCAGGTAGTCATGTTTCAAACTCTGACTGTGTAAACTAAGTTCCGTTCAGTGTCCTGATCTCTCATTCCTTGGTTTCCTTTAGAACAACACAGCCCTTGCACCTTTTTCAGGCTTGTGTTTTCTGGGTTTGGTTGTGGTGGTATTTTGGAAGGTAAGAATTAATTGAGGGAGGGATTTTTATCTTGCTTATGTCTGTTGCTAAAACTACCTTCGTTCTTTGCCTTTGAGCATAATTAGGTAAAAATCTGACTACTCTGCTTGTTATAAATCTTTAAAAGAGAGACTTCAGGTAATCCTGTTATTCATTCTTGTAATTCCCAACAGGTCTGCATCACTTTTGCTTGTTTCCTATCAATTCCACATACTGTGCTAGAAGCTCTGCTGGTTGGCTGATATATTTAAACCACCTGAGTTCTCCGAACTTTACCATGGTGACAAGCATCTCAAAACACTCTCTCCAGCCCTTCCTAGCATTGTTGAACCAAGGAGCTTCAGACTCAAGTTGTAACTTACAGGCTACAGTCACCAGCTCAGCCTTTCACAATTGTAATGTAAACAGGACAAGACTAATCATCAGGAAAGACAAATTAAGGCAGACATTCTGTCCAAGATCAATCTCTGTTAGTCAGCCATCCAGCCAGAGGCACGCTCGACAGGAGCTTTGAGGAATCGTCAGCTCTGGAAAAATCACTGAACAGTGTTCATTGGCAAAAATGGAACTTGGGGAAAGGAGTGAAGGAAGGAAGAACTGAGTGTTTCTTTATGCTGAGAATTAGTTAGTTCTCTTGCAGAGCCTATTGCCTAAACTGCATCTCATGAAAACGTAATATTTTAAGTTTAAAACTATTAGAATTGCTGTTAGACATCTATCACAGCCCTAAAAAATGGTAAGTAAAACTGACATGTCCAACAAACAGAACTCAGAGCTGGCTCACCAGGATCAAGCAAAAACTTTCAAAGCATGAAAGAAGCTTCCACAATTGTATGACCCTTTGCCACTGACATTGTTCTGCATTACTTGATCAGATTAAAACTGGAGAGTTGAGGGCTGAGAAGATACTATTTTTGTTTCATGCAGAGCTTATGCCATTTATTTTCCACTTTACACCAGCACCTTAAAAAGGACCATACTAAGAAAAATGAAAGGGTTATTCATAGTCTGTCTGTCCTAATCCTCTTTACATCAGTTCTGTAAACAAAATAGTTCCAAGTAGATTATTTTAGGTAGGCGACGTACTGGTATATTCACATAGGTATCAATACATACACTGCAATATGCATACACAAGTACCTGTTCATAGGAGCACACATATATTAATATTTGCCTTACACAGATAAGAGACATAGGTTTGGCAAACCAGTCTCTTTTAGCTACATCTAAAGTCCATTCTTTTAAAAGTTACTAGTTATTTGACAGAACTAATACTTATGCAAGACATAGTAGTAGAAACTGTCTTCATTTCTAAGATTTCACACATTCCCTAATTAATTCAAGGGGACTTACAGTTTTAGATAACATTCTTCCTTTTATCACTTGCCATCTAGCAGTTGGTATAATGTCAACACTTACATCTTTTTTTTCTAACTGAAATCATTTTTAAAACATTTTTATCCTAAAATGTTCGCCTCGATTTTTCAAAAATTATCTTAAAGATAAGAGATTTCTTTCCATTTCAGTCTCACAACAACGAGAATGTCAGCACAGCTTTTTTGACAGACAAATTATTGAATCAAAGAAAGAATATGCCATTAAGCCCACAGGTTAGGAAGTGTCAGGAATGGTTTAAAGAGATATCCCATTTATCTTCAAAACATGCACGGAATGTCACTAATGTGTGTTTATCATGTATAATCAGACAAAGAAAATATCGAAATAAAGTACTCCTGCATACAATAGAAGTCTCCTTCCATCTCTCAAGATATCAGTGCTATTCAAATAGAATAATAATGATGAAACCTCCTTTCTTGAAAATGGAAATCAAGTGAAATGTAGATAGAAATGATTTTTTTGTAGTTGATGTACATTTCTAAAGTGCATTAACAGGAAATCCAGAACTTTTTAGGTCAATTATATTGTCAGTATTGTCAACGCCACTGAAATGAATACCTAAGCAGTGCATATTCTTGCTGGAACAGGGTTAGAGAAGAAATCCTGTATTCAATTACTTGGAGAAGAGGAACTGCAGGCACACACTTAAAGGCTTGCTTTGTTCTATTCTTATTTTAATTTTTAATCATTCAAAAGGCATCCAAGAAACATATAATTATATATGGGTTTAAATCCACATTATCAAATATTTTCTATTTAATTTTACTTTTCTGTTTCTTAAAGCCTATGTTTGGTAGCCAAATGCATCACAAAACATTAAGTCGCAGCTTTCATAATCAATTTTCCAAGACATGATGTGACAGGTTCACAGAGTTAACTAATATATATAGACTTAAGATAAGAATGGTAGGCAAAGGTTTTTTAAAGATCTGAAAGGTATTGGAAATCAAAACGGTAATGACATATTGATGGGATGGGAGGTTTTGCCAGGTGAGCTGAATAAATGCATCAGTTGTACCCTTTGGAACATGCTTATTCTTCTGAATAAAAATTTTAAACAAAAGCATTCCAGTAGATTTGCAAACTACAGTCCAAGAAGAAGACAAAATGTGCACCAGTTCTTCCCTTCATTCTCAATACCGTATTTGTGAAAAAATTCATTTTATTCTATGCAAAATTTTAAAGAGGCCATATAGAAGGCAAAGGGGTTTATGAGAGAGTCAAAATTCAGAGGAGTAGGTTATGTAAAACACCAAAACCTGAAAAATCACTTGGCATTGTCTAGACACAGGAGAGAAAAATCTCTTAAGAAATCCAAAAAACAGGAGAACTCTAACAAGACTCATGACACCTCTTGTGCCACCCTCCCACCTATGGAAATCCCCATGGATTTCAAAGAACAGCTGTGGCCCAGCTGAGATACATCTCACTCCATGTATCTCAGAAGTCAGACACAGCTCAGTGGCTTCACCCATTGACCAGATGGATCTGCCGCAACAGGGCTCTCTCTCAAGTCAGGATCTGTGTGCTTTCTACTGCAGCCCTGTGATCAACAAAGCCATGAGAAGAATCTTTAGCTGCAACGCAATATATTTCTACTCCCCCTTGACAAACACCCCAATATTCAGCTTATCACCTATCATGCAATTACAGGTACATGTGCGTTGCAGTCACCTACAGAGCCTTCAGTCCAGCATCCTCTCCATCATGTACAAATCTTGTTCAAAGAACAGAAAACCCTGAAATAGAAAGAATATTCGCCAGAAGATAAAAAGGAGATGTAGAGGGTGAGAAAGCTTATTCAAAGAGTAACAATAGAAAGAGCAATCAAAACTTATGAGAAGGACAGTAAAAGAATTCAGAAGTGAGAGACAGCAAGAGATAAAGACAAAGCAAAGGTGGACAAGGAAGGGGAGCACAATAAAGCTCTATTAAGCTATGTTTCATACTGTCCTCTGGGGCTTACACCTTGAAGAAGGCACCAGCCACAGATGTATTTTTATGCCTTGAGAAGTTACAACATCACACTTCAGCAAGATTTTGGTGAGAAACCCCCGGATGCCTTTACCTTACAACCACCACTGTGTGTTTACCTGGGTATTCAGGCACATTTTGAAAGAGCATTCAGTTTCTGTTATTTTTCTACTAGGTTAAAGGTTTGTGGCTGTTAAGTTAACCACTTTAATCTTTTACGTCTATGCCGTCTCTTTTCCGGCTCAGCTGAAGAATTGAAAGGAAAAAATAGCACAAGAGAAGAAAGGAGTAATCGTGTAAAAGTTTAAGTGTGTTCAGAGGGAACTTGGCAGTAATATAGAGGCTGTTTTGTTTCTCAATAGTGAATTTTAAAGAGTTCTTAATTTCACCCCTGTTTATTCAGATATGCCGCTGACAATTCTTTTGGTCAAAACAGGTCAAATTGCTCTTTTAAAGAGCTTAAAAACTTCCCTGTGTTCCCAAGACTTAAAGGATTGAATTCTATTTTGCTCAGAACCATATGAAAAGGAAGCGCACTAAAGAAAAAAAATCCACTTTGTGCATTTTTTGGAATTTCTAAGACACATTTGTACTCTGCATATGCACACACACACACATAATACATGAGGGTTTTGATTTTCTAAAAGCTCTAATTAATTCTAAATAGCCAGAGAATAATGGGGTGGTTTTTTTTAATAACAAAAATGTTTTTCCTGTATTGTAAATAATGGTATTTTTGTATTTTATCCCATTCACTTGCAACATACCAAACCTATCTGTTTTCTAATAACAAAATCTAAACATTTTTCAATACAGTAATCATTGCAAATATGAATATACGTGGTGTGGTTTGCAAGTGTAAGTTCAAAGTAGCCAGAAAATTAGTGTCAACAATAGTGCTGTGTCTGAGGTTCTGACATGTTTAGGTCAATTTTTAATATGTTGGTCTTTCCAAAAAGAACATATTGTTTGGCCTGAATGTCTTTACTGTACTGTAAATCTGTACTGTCTTAATGGGACAATTCTAACTTTCCCCAGTGGATTGTTCAAAAAGGATGGAAGTTCAGCACCTCTTATCTTTCAGTGTCTTCTTTATCAAGAATTTCAGTCAGATATGATAGAAGGTTTTTGGCCAAGCATACTGATATATATCAATATAGGCCAGAACACTTACCTAATGAATAGCCCACACCAAAATTTTAAAGTGTTTCTTCACCAAAATCCACAATATTAATATTATTTCTAATGTAGATCTCTCTTGACTTACTAGTCACCATTGTTTCAATGGAAACTTCATGTTATAAGAAAAATTGTTTCTTTTGGCACTGGAGTCTAAGCTATTAAAACCTCAAGTCAGTCTCTGCATCTAAGAGCTTCTAAGACTGAAGGATTTGCCTAACATTATGCATTTGATTTAAAGTCAATTCCTACAAGATTAAACAACATTAAGTTCACAGAAAAGACTTTGCTCAAACATCTCATTATAAGTTTCAAAATTTACATTTGCCTCAAAATCTCAAGATTTAAGCTCAGAATTGAAAGGAACTTTTCCCAAAGGCCACCGATACACTCCTCATTTTCCTGTGAAGAAACTGTTCAATAACTAAATCTGTTGTCCCCTACAATATATTAATGGGGTTGATGCTTCCATATTGTATGATAAACTCCTGCTATAAAATGTTCTGCTATAAATACTCACTGCCTCCTGTATTCTGAAAAACAGAGACGTAGATGAACATCCAACCTCCTGGAAAGTTGCAAGTTAAAAATAAAATACATATATATATATGTTTAAAAAATGGTATACAGTAGAAAAGTAAATAAAAAATAAATCAAAAGAGTGGTATAAGACAGCATTCAACTCTTTGCCTCGTGAAAATTTAAATGAATACTCCTTGAGAGCAAACTACAAAATGCTAACCTTGAAGTGTTGAGTGGCAGAAAGAATTATGGGTTATTGTACTGTCAAAATGCCAGACAGCTGTATGTTGAGTTACTGTGTTATTTAGACAATCAGAAACTTGGAAGCTAATGTGACATATTTTTTTCAGTGTGAAAGCTCCTGACATGCGTCATGATAATTTCTAAAGGGACAAAATGTTATATAAAAAACATAGTGCCTTTATGAAACTGCCGAACAGGTACAACACTATTGCAAGTAGAATTCATGTTAAATATTATAGATAAATAGGATTGATTTGGGACATGACAAAAGTTTCTATTACATCATTTGTTTTTTCATTTGTTCTATAAATTTTATTGTCATATTTGGAGGCATTCTCATGTATAGAGCCAAGAATTACCTCGTCATTAACTTTGTCTTATTACTTAAACACGTTTTTAATTTTAACCTAAAAAAGACTCCCTGTAAACCCTTCTTTGAATATTTCCTGAAAAGAAAATGGGCTGTTACCAGCTTTGAGACTGGCAAAACCCACTTTTTTTGGGAACTGACATGGATCAGAAGTCTCCAAATCTTTCATGATGTATTTCTCCATTCCACAAGACCCAATATATTCTTTACTTCAAATTACTTCAGTCTTAAACATAGGAATACTAAATGCTGATATTCCATTACAAGACTGAGATCCTCACACTCTGTTCATACAATTCCCCACACTGTCAAGCGACATTAAGGAAATGCTTCAAAATAGCTTAGGCAGAACTTAAGATTTCATGTTAATTCTAATTTAGTTCAGACTCTGAAACAAGTTTCTTCACCATTTCTATACACTCTTGTGTCAACAGATGATTTTCTTATGATTCATATAATCTTACCAACACTGTGACATTTTTTTTGTCTATTTCCTGATAGCAATGACACTCCATACCATCACTGCATAATCTAGCTACCCTTCAAACGAAAACATTCATTTATTTACCAGTTGCAAGTGTGCCTGTTTAACTGAACTCCTTTTTTTTTACTGCTGTTATAAAGACAGAGCTCTATATCTATCTTTTCTAGACAAATGAATAGTTTTCATCTTATTTTCTTATTTGTGCCCATTCTAACATAAAGCTATCATAATCTTTTTGCTTCATTCATGAGTTTTTCCACATCTCATACCATTTGTCATCACTGTTGTGTGAACTCTTTCCTGTTCCATAATACCTCTTTTGAGAAGCAAACGATTTATTTTATAATATTGTTAAATGTAAACTCATTCTGGTAGAAGGACAGGACATGATTGAACATACTGCTGTGTGGAGACCTTCCCAATCTCTGAGAAGACCCGAGGGCCATGATGGGTAATCAACTGTTCCTCAGTTACACAAAACAACACTGAAGGGGTAATAAAATGACTGGTTGTATATTTATAAGAATATTGGGGAGGAAGGAAACTATCTTTTATATCTGGCACAAGGGCAAATAAGATGAGAATATAATTTTCAAGCAGAAAACCCCCAGTTAGAGAAGGCTAACTGAAAGTGTTTTGAGAAGACTCAGAAGAAAAGTTTAGGATGGTAGGTAGCACCTCTTATATCAGAAACCCAAAGAAATCAATCTGTTTCAACAATAGTATGATAAAATAAAGGAGTTATTTCAAAACAGTTACCAAGTGTGTACAAAGTGTATGAAATTTCATTAATGAGTTCTTCAACAGAACAGACAGTGTAACAAGATCAAAAGCTTAGAGAATGAAGGTACTTAACACCAGACTGGAAATATGAAGTATTTTTTTAACAGGACAGAGTTTGTAGCTCTCTTCAGTGGTGGGGTTTTTCTGGTTTTGTTTGTTGGTGCATTTGGTTGGTTGGTTGGTTGGTTGTTTAAACCAAGGCAAAAAGACATACTGTATTTTACATGAGAATTAATTTTGGAATTAGTTTTACAGCTTTACAGGTAAGACCACTTCACTGTAAAGTTTTAGCAGTCTTTTTTTATTCCATTCCTTGTACACCTTCATATTTTTCACATGAAACAAAACTCAGGTCAAACTCCGTAACTGGACAGTTACTTTTGAATCGTCAGAAGTGTGAACAGTAGCATTTCTTTCAAACTAAAGTGGGGTTTTTCATCACAATTAATTTCATGTGCTGTCAAACTGTTTAAACACCTACCTTAATTATACCTGGAAAAGGGTCGTATCTAACCTAAAAAATATCATCAGCAACAAATGTCATTATCTTGTTGCTTATCCTCACTGGTGCAGAGCTAGAGAACAGTGAGTTATTCTACCTCCAATCTTTCAGAACAGGGGAAATTAGCCATTTATTTAAACCTTTTGCTTTATGGGATTTTGCCAATTTTTGATCACGTCAAATTATGCCTATTACACAATTAATACTTAGGAGAGTGGAATTAGAAACCTCTTATTAAAGACCTCTGCCAATATAAAACATTCACATAGGAAATATAAACAACAAGACAAAAGCCAAGTTTGAGAGCAGTCAAAAAGTGAAGAAAATAATTATGTAATGTAGAGGCCTGAAACAGATGCTTTTAAGATCGCTTATTCAGCTGTTAAGTGAATTTTATCAGAATATGCAGTACGTTGCAGCCCATTGTTCTCTTTCTATATATACACATTGAGAGAACATTTATGACAGTAATGCATCAGACATTTCCATTAGAAATGTTTTTGGTCTTTTGTCATCACACCGAAGGAAGTCGAGTCTTGCAAAGCCAGTATTTTACTAACAGAGCCAAGAAGTCCTTCCTTTGCTAACATCCCAAAATGAGCTCACATATGCTGGTTTTGCAGCTCCTTTGACCTTTTTTCTCCTAAAACTGGCCTTTAGGATGGCACCTTGGCACAGCATCAGCGCTGCCAACAAAGAGAGAAGCACAGAGCCAGAGAAACCTTCTGCAGCCCCCCCTTCCCCC
>JAOXNG010000002.1:15430318-15446168 GCA_028566535.1 Scolopax minor
GTTAATCCTTTGCTTGCATCATGGAAAAACTACAAATCTGATGTATCTTTCCAGTGGGGTGATATAATCACTTGCAGGAAACTGGAATAAACTTCTGCTTTCAAGAGAAATCTCACGTGTGAAAATGTATGATTAAAACACAGAAAAATAATAAACCTCTCAGTACAGATGTTTCTATTTCAAATAATGAAGTGATTAGTTTAAAAATCATTAGAAACCTGTGAATTTTCCAAAACTTTTTTGCATCTTCAGAAGTTATTTTACAACCATGTTGTTCTTCATATATTACTGTGCTGCTTAGACCTCTGTGATGCATCTTGTATTCTCATCCTCCTGTCTCCCAGGTCTTTCTCTCAAAATTTGAAAATGTTCCCTATCCATAAACAAAAGAAGTGCATGCTGGATAATGTGAAAATTGTTTTCAAAAGGATGATAAAAAATTTCATGGAGTACATTAACTGCTTCACACAATTTTACTAAATATCCTTGTCCACCTCAGACTCTACAGTCATCTCTGGATAGAGCATAGGGAGCAAATCAGAAAGTGAGTGGATCTCTGGCCTTGTCCTGAGATAAGTAGCAGCGTCCAAGGATGCAAATGAAAAGGGGGCAGCTTAAGAAGCTTATGAGCCTGCCAGAGAGAGACTCACAGCTTTTGTTTCAGCAGGGCAACTGTCTAGATGATGGGAAGCATCCTTCTCTCTGCCTTCCCTTAGAAAGTTTGGTCTTACAAGCATCAGGATGGAAAACTTAAGTCATGGCTTACCTGCAGAGTGGGGAAAATGCATTTGTTTGCCAAATACTTCAGAGGATATAAGAATAATATTGGAATCTGCACAAAGAGAGACGTTGTATGGCTAGTTTATGTTTCTTTGCATTACTCAGATTTCTGGACTTCTAGAAAGAGTGAGGTTATTCAGTAGCCAGAGTCAAGACAGGGTCGATGTTTGAAGCTTTCCAGAACACGCATGAAGGAAACTACTTGTAAATTAATTAGGCTATATATATTAAATTAAATGGTAAGAAAAGAATGCTGTAAAATGGGCAGAAGCAGTCACCAAGATTAATCAAAATATCCATCCATTTCTGTCCCAGAACTGATGCCTGTCCAAATGATTAACAGGTTAATTAAAATAGGCAAATCTTAGCCTTAAAGCTTACTGAGTTTGGGACTTGGATCACAAAATGAGGTCCAGAAACAGCAGAAAGCTCCAAGAAACAAAGTCTAGGCATCTAAACATCTGGGTGTAACTATTAAGAATATGGCAGCTACTCACCACCCGTGGTGGTGGCACGACAAGCTGAAGAAATGACATTGTACCATGTCAGGCCAAGAGTCATCTGGATTTCCAAAGATTATCAGAACGTCTTAAATCATTTGCAAGAGCTAAAAAGAACTAAATCAAAGATGAGGCAGGAAAATAGTATTCTATGCTTACCCTTGTAAGGTCAATATGGGAAATATGGGAAAACAACTACATTATATGCTAATTAAAGAGTTTGAACAGCCTCTTGCACTAAATCTCACATACATTATTTGTGCTAACAGAGTGGGGCAATGGCCACGGCAAGTAAACTTGGAAAGTTCTAAATGAAAGGAACGGCTCACAAACTTCAGATTAATAGATTATAAAACACATATCCCATCATGAACATCTAAAAGTGGATCGAGAAAAAAGTTACAAAACATCGAACAACAGTTTGTCATCACAATTGTTTGTTTTCTCCTTTAGAATTAAATACTAAATTAGAATTATTGAGGGAACTGCTGCTGTCACAGTGAGCTTGGAGGATCACAGATTTTGTATGTCTAAACATAAGCAATTAAAAGTATGTTATTTTGTGGGAGGGAGAAATCAAAGCTATACAATTTATTCAAAGTCTAGCACTCACAAAGAAAAAGCATTTTCTTAAATAGAAATCATAGACTTTTGCGAAAAAGCAACTTCCCCTAGCTTGAAACTTTGCTGTTGTAGCCCACTGTCAGTCAGCTTCTAACCTGATGGTTGATCACCCGTAGTCCAATTTGACATATAGCAACCCACAAATTACTAAAAAGACATTAACATTTTCTTTTAGGAAAACTATATTCCTCAAGAATCATAGAAAAAAGCAGACCAACAGTAAAAGAAAAAAAAAACAACCAACACCCCAATGCTATTTGAAATTTTGTTGATATGCTTACTTTCATGGTTTCTTTCTTCATTGTGGGCCTCTTGTAACATTGGAAAATTATCTCATACTGAAAACTGACCATTACAGTAGTCACCTTCTTTTCTCAATGCCCAAGTTTGTTTAATATTGTATAAAACATATTTAATGATACTATAAGCAGTGCAGAATGCTTTCCAACAGATGTCTGAGCCCCAGGAAAAAACATGGTTTCAATAATGCTCTGTGTAGTCCTACTGAAAATAGACTGGTGCTTTCTACACTCACAATTAAATTGTTTTCAACACCAAGAGGGTGCAGCTCTATGTGTACATACGAATGTACACTAAATAGTATTAAGTATCAGATATACAGGCCACCAGCTTCACAGCTCCATTCCAGCAATAATGCTCAGCATTTTTATGTTATGATTATTATACAATAAAGACATGAATTTCTCATTATGCTATTGGTGCAGATATGATAACATTTATACAGATTCTTAATCCTATCAAGCAACTACTTTAAATCACTGGAACTGCTTCTGGCTTGTGATCAGTTGAAAAAGAGTTGTGCAATGGAACAGTGGGTACTGGTTCTCATCTTCTGCATGAAGATGCTTCAAAACACAAAGCCTTCAACAACAACATCTTCTGAACCTGCATGGAAACTTCAGCCAGGCTCATGTACAAAAATTCACAGGGCCTTCTAAAACCAGATACCAGGTGCTAGGAACCCTCATATCCGGTCTACTCAGTCCAAGCGGGGTCCCCAAAATGCTCTCAGGTTTCTGTAGCACAGATACATACCAAGTTATCTAGCTCTCCTTTACTGGTTGCCAACCTCAATCAGTGATAGTACACTACCTACAAAGAAAGAAAGAAAAATCTCACATCTAAACTGTGAACTCTTCCCTGATGTCCCTTCAAGTCCTTCCTTGGATGACTTGGATGACTAGTATGACACAAGGGACTGGGCCACAAGGGGTTGCCCTACCACTCTCTGCTCTGACTCACTTGAGAATCTGTCAGCCCAGCAATATAACAAACACAACATGATGAGAACTCAAAAGCAAGTGTAAGAGAAATAGAAGAGGTAACATGGGTACTATAGGCAAAATTGGTAGGAACGGAGAAAAAGCCCACTCCTCTGGATTAAAGACACAGGCTTTCACTGAAGAGAACTCCTGCCAGAAAGCCTGTCACACTGAGGGTATTCCCCAAAAGATAGGCTGAGGTAGTAGCTAACCTCAAGGTCAAGCCCTACCATCAAGCAACAAAGCAGTAGCAATTATATACGCTAATGCACTACTCATCTAACTTACTAGGCCTTCCTTTTCACACAGTATAGCAGAGATTCTCCATAAATTTTCTACAAAGCTCCTACTGGCCTTAAAGTCATCAATAACCACAGATACCGTAGAAGAGACAAGCACGTTCCAGTGGACAAAGCACAGGACTAGAAGATGGCAGGAGAAGGATCTCTTCCTGTGTCTGCTACTGAGCTCTGACTCCCCCTTTCTCTGCCCCCAGCATGCAGTTGCCTGCAGCTCATCAGGACAGGGACTTGTCACGATGCTGCATCACCAGTTTGAACTCACAGTCTCATGTTGGCACCCTCTGCCTCACACCTTACCAGAAGACTTTCCTTCATCCAGCATTTTAGCAGCCTCACTCTATACAGACAGATAGCCTCAAATAAGATAAGACAGAAAGCAAGCATGAAAGCAGAGACATCTAACTATGTATGAATTTAGAGTCAAAAATCAATTTTTTAGCACACTGTAATTTTTTAAATCACTTAATAATGATTGAGAGTTTTCTCCAGGAGAAATCTGAATTTAGACTCAAAAGTGCACCCAAGTTTCAAATGCAGAATATTTTTATTAAAATAAGCCTTTAAAACTGTCTCAATGTATATATTTGTAGTCGTTAATGTTAATTAGAAACAGGAAAATACAAGTTAAACAAATTTTCAGCAAATATTTTCAAGTGGTACGAGGATCTGCCCTTTCCTTTGGGGAGGGAGGGCTGGTGGGGAAAGGGAAGGGGGTACCAAGGGAGAAAGGGGATATATGGGAGAGACAGGATTAAGTGCATACAATGTACTTGAAACATATCCAGAGCATTTTAAAAGCTGAAAATAAAGGCTTTTGAGAGATACATTTTGGGGCCTGAAAGGAGAATTGATACACAAAGCTAACCTGGCATGATTTTAGGGGATATATCTAAAAAGCCTAATCATTGATAATTCACAATTTGTGAGCCTGGTGGGATTTCATGCAGAGCACCAGCCTCACTAAGGTAATTGGTGCTATTGAAACAACACTGGCTCAGCAGCACGCTGCTTTCTTCCTCGCCTCTGGGCACAGGAAGGATCAATATTTGTTAGGATTGCTTCTTGTTCCAACAATGTAAGATTTACAATACTTGCTAGGATTCTCACTTTGTCTTCACACAACTCATCAGTGGAACCCAATTACTAACCTCAGACAAACAACATTAACATGAGCCTCTATGCTTCTTTATTGCCCTTCATCCAAGTCTCATTTCAGGGTCTTCAGGCAGTGCCACTATAACAGATACTACACTTTAAAGTGTGCTCCAAGGAATAAATTTTCAGTCTTTCATTACTCGTACCTTGATTTACTTCATATCATCTTGCCGCTATAGACAAAGATAACACACTGTAAATTACAGCCATCCTGTCTTGTAGTTTCAGAGGTAGGGGGAAGGCAGGGAGTGATGCTTTTGCGCTACAATTAGCACTGGGCACCAGAGCTTCATTGCTATCATCACTAGTGACTGAAACTTGCTTTATCAAACATGCAAAGCCCTTATTTCATAAAAAACTCATTTCCTAAATTGCTTTAAATTTATTTTGCACTCTGATAAATGAGGAACTCTACAGTAAGAGAAAAATACATATTTTTATATTGTTTATTGCATTAACTTAGGATAGGTAATCTTATTCAACTTTACTCATGGGGCTATTTCTGCAAATTTTTCAGTCCCAATGTCTTAATAAAATAGTGGCCTCTGATAGTTTGTTGTTCATTATGTTCTACTTCAGGCTCAATACACAGAAGCAAAACCCCCACCCGCATAATTCTGTTTCAAAGGTTTTAACTAGTAGTGCATAGTTGGCAATAGAAGGCTTGGAAAACAGTCATTGGAAAAATTCCTTTGAGTTAGCTGTTGCAGTACCCCCTTATTTGTCCTACAATTTCCTCCATCCTCCATCCTATTCCAGTGGCTGATAACTAAGAACATTAGTTTTATGCGACTTGTCAAGCTCAAATGAAAAGAGAGCTAACTTTAATGACACTGCAATTAATCGCCCCAATAGACAGACAGCTAAAAGACAAGATATTGACTTCATTAAGGATAATGTATTATGTCATTAAGTTGGTAGGGTCACCTTGTGTATCATATATGCTTGCTAATATATTGGCATTTTCCTCAAATAAGATAAATTCAGATATGAGTGATAAAGCTGATTAGAAAATGTTTAATCTAAAGAGGCTAGTTTCCTTATATTCCACTTTGCAGCCTCAGGTATAAAGTGGACGAGTAAAAACCCATTATAGATCCAGGTTTACCTCAAATAATAGGTCCTAGCAATTTCTAACATTTCTGGATTGGGTTTTTTAATTTTGGTTTGTCTTTTTTCTCCCCGTCAAGCTCAGGCACTATTTGCCCAGACTGCATTTCAGATTTGTTTTCAAATGTATAATCTTCTTCAGTACATGTAAGGTTAAAATGACCGCTGCATGCTAAATTAGTACTTGTGTGTGAGGGTTTAACCCTTTACAAGTCAGGAGTTTGAAATGAGTTTAATTTGAAAGAGGTACTATAATAATGAACTATTATGAAGCTGATCATTCCTTCTAATTAATAATTTTCTCTTTTTAGCCTCATCGAAGAGCAGTTTTGTTGGGTGGAGTCATATTGTTGGTTTTTTTTTTTAATTGATATCTTGGAATATTTGCAAAGTAAGATACATCTGAAAGCAATTCATACTAAATGCCACACAAATAAAACAGGTTTTGATATTCACTGCCATCCTACTCATTTCCATAAGATATGCTGGGTAGGCATGTTTCTCTCACCAGTAGTATTTTCTCAGGTTTCCAAGTAAACAGAGAGCTGCTCATTTCATTACACTAGTGACTATCTCCATATTGCAATTTTGTAAGTTACTTAATAATGTAACGTAAAGCTAATGCACTAGAAGAAAACTGTTTATAAACAGGGTCTGCCCATTCCTCTAACTGCTTCAATAAGATGAAAAAATCAAAAATAAACAGGGCACAGTTTATTTTAAAATCTCTTCGCTACAAGATTATGCTGCTGTGTTTAGATTTACATTTAAAATAGTTCTCAGATGCCAGACTTATTTATTCAGATCTGACCTAACAGTCTAAATCTTTTATAATCTTATTTATTATCATACTTTGATTATTTTTTTAAATAAGTTATACAGTATGCATAAGACTAGGGTAAAAAAAGTCTAAAGGTCTGCTTTATTCAGTGAGCAACAAAGTGATGTTTTAAAATGAACATGATCGTTTGCCTGTTGCTATTAATTTATTTCAGCAGTTCCTCAAGAAAAAAAAATGATACTCTGGAGGATAACAGTCTGTTAATGGTCAGTTCGCCTCAAAGCTACTGTAGGCAACACGCAGGACCTCCTTGAAAAGAACAAACTCTAATTAGCATCGCCTACAATTCTTCTCTCCAAACCATACCTTTTAACCTGTACCCCATCTTTTCCAATATTTCCATTAAGGTTGTCAAAAGCAGAAGTTTGGGAACCTTTCCTTGTGACCTTGGCATTTCTTCTCAGGCTTAACGTATTGGCATTTTTTCCTCTGACTGCATCGCTTCTCATTTGTCATGATTATTGTTGAATTTTTCAACTGTCATTCCCGAACGTAAATCAATGGTTGTCGACTTCCCCTTTGTCATATCTGCACTGCCAACAGCCTTTCCCTTCTAAATGAGGCTTCCTCCCTTTCCATCCATTAAAAAAGGCCTGTCTTTTGGAGAAGTCAATCCTTTGTTAGGTCACTCCATTTATCATTCTTCCAATCAGTACCTGACACACTTATTCAGCCAGGTCTTCAACCACACAATCATTGTTCATTTTGGGAGGGGGGAGAAGGAGAGAGAGAAGGGGGTCGTTTATTTATGCATGGTGGTTTTTTCCATCCATCTTGACCAGTTTTATATTTTTCAATGCCCTTGTATCTTTAGGGTCCTTAGTTGCTGGAAGGAAACGCCAAATTTGGAAGAAAAAAACACCTCATACCTAAAGCGGAAAGGGGAGAGAGAATGCCAAGAAAACATTTCACTGTACTAAGAATTAAGAGAAACTAGATGCGAGAGAAGAATCTAACATAAAAAATTCAGTTCTGCTGCAAAGGGGCTTAGAAAAAAATAAAAATCACTTCTATGTTAAAAAACAGAAACAAAACCCAAAAACCTAACTGGAACAGAAATAGTAACAGATTGCATGAGCTTTTTGAGATGGTTTAATTCATATAAAGTTATATTACAATAAAACCAGTTTCTAAGCAGAATATTGGTTCATAGTGACTTACAGAAGCCTTCAGGACATGACTTGTTCAATAAAGAAAAGGAAGTTAGTATCTGTTATTTATGCAGCTACAGTCATGTTTGGTTGAACAAATGCACAGAGCTTCGATCCCCTCGACTAATATTTCAAACAGGCCTGCAGACAATGTTATTAAGGTGTTTCTGTCATTGGTAGATATTAGGTAAAAATGCCTGAAGTTTATTGGAGCTACTAGTAGGAACTGGCTTTTCAACAACAATAGCTTCTTATTATTGTTTCCTATCTCAGGTTGGAGATGAGTCAATATCTAACACCTGGCCGTCAGGCACGCCCACCCTGTGAATTTTAGGAACTTGGTGAGAAAGTAAATATCTACACTATATTTTTTAAGAGATACCCTTCACTAGAGTAAACTGGACCAGAAGTCCCAATCCCGAACAGCTTCAATTATAAAAGCACTGCAAGTCTAGCCCTTTCCTATTAAATAACACAAATGGGAAAAGAGTGCATTGCACATCACGCAAGGGTGATTTCTCCCAGAAAGTAAACCAGAAAGATGCAAAGTCCTACTACTGTTGCCTCTCAACACAACAGAATGCTTTACGCTAGTTCACATACCAAAGCTTGGCTAAAACCCTCAGCAGGAATCATTAGCAAGAGGAGGACTTACAGGCTGGAGAAACCTAGCCTGCACGTACAACTGACACAGGTTCAAGCATCATGCAGACCTCCTTTCATTAACTTTCAATACATCTGTTGACCTGATCCTTTACCGCAGCTAGAAATATCCGGTTTAGTGCTTTCTTCTCCCATCCTTTATTTCCAACATGAAAATCTAAATTCAGGCAAACTAAGCAGCAACTATTCTCCTCCAAGATCTTACTAAGCAGAAGTCTGCTGAAAAATCTTCAAAATCCTGCTGCCTTCTTGATCACCATAAGTGGGGCTTTTCTTTATACAGTCTGGCTCCATACCAAAGCCATAAAAGACACACAAATCAAGTCAATGCATCTTCTAATGAAATATCACGTGCTACTTCTGCATGTTTTCTCTACAAAGGCTGATGCATTTGAAAAATCCCCACCATACTGGGACACACACGTATATATGGATATATATACCTGGATATGATATATTTGGTGCAACAAAAGAAAGTAAAACACATACAAACTTTGGAAGTGAGAGAAGAGAGATGTAGTCTTTGAGATGTGCAATTCAGATTTCTTGTTGTGTCACAGATTTTAATTTGACTTGGAGTCATTCAAACAGGAAGCTTGATCTTCTACTTCCTATTTGTAAGTAATTACATACCCTATAGGGTATTAGAGAAATAAATTTTCCAATATTATTTTGATGAAAGTTATATGAGGATCTTGGGTGCACAGAACAGCAGTAAATAGTAGAGGTCAGGACATTTTCAACAGCAGAAAATTGATTCCTTGCATGCTAGAAGTTACCTGTGCAAGTTTTATATTGTTAATGGAATTTATAAGGAAGAAATTGCCTAGAAATGAGCAATGTTCTCACAGAGGTTAACAACAAATATGCAACATTTCTATCAATATTAATTACATCATGGTTTCTTGGAGTCCAGTTTAACCACCAATTTCTGCATTCAAGCCTTTTAGGCAAGAACATAGGAGTAGCTGAACACCTTAGGATATGCTGGTTAATAATACATAAATTCTATATATGACCATGTTACAAAATCCCTGTTGGATTTGGGGTTCAACATTACAAAACGTAATCCAGTATTAGCTCCCCTTTCTTTAAGGTCCAACACATTTTTTTGTGTAACCTTGCTGCAGCAAAAAGTGATTTCAACAGGTTCCGATGTACTTTAAAACTGTGCAATATTGTATCATCATACAATTTTGGAAGCCAATATCCAAGTTACCAAAATGCAGCCATCTAAATATCAACATTTATATTTCTCATTAAATCCCTTTTACTAAACAGACAACTACTAGCACTATATATGGTTCTCCAAGCTTGAGATGTCAACTAATTTGATTTATTCTTCTCCTCATTGCCCTTATATCTTGCTTAATAAGACACTTTATTCAGATACTTGAGAGGAAACAAAGGCAAAGGCTATACTGCTGCATATAGTAGAAGCTTTATTTATTTATTTAGTCTGTATAAGGTAAGGGGGGTCATTTCCTTGTGAAAAGAATAAAATACAGCTGATACTGTTTTAAATCATATCATGTAATCTCATTCTTGTCCAAGCAATAGATTTACAGATAACAGCAGCAATCTTCCTAAAGTGTAAAAAACCAGTGACCCTTCTGGAACCACAAAGTGACACAAAGAGGTGTTATTTGCAAACCAAAAGAGCTATTAATACACAAAAGACTATATTGCAAGCAACAGTACAGATTTTTTGAATGCATAAGGAGTAAGGAAAAACAAGCAGAGGTTGCAGTTCTAGCTCCAACATCACCCTTTTGTGTCTTGCAAACACAGCACATTTTACTGCATTCATTCCTTTCTAGTTAGGACTTTTACTGACTAAAGAAGGGGAGAAAGGAAGTATCTTATTTGGCAGGTAAATGTTTCTATTCAAACTCTGAAGGAATGTCCTTTTTTTTTTTTATATTTTGTCCAAGTAGAGAGCTTTATCATTCATGCATTTGCCTAGACTATATATGTATTGTAATATATTCATATGCACCGCCAACAGACACTATAGGAAAATTGCCTGGATAAAGAAATACAATCTGTAAGATCATCTTCCATTCAGAAGCTCACAAAATATCTAGAAATAAAAGGCATGAGTTACTGTAATTTCCTCATTTGTTTAGTTGCAACTTTACATTAGGTACTAATGTAAGAATAGAGAAGTGAAGATCCTTATTTGATTTTTTCATTATTTAATTTCAAATCACACCCATAAAAAAAGCAAAATACCCTTTAGATGTAGCATTAAGAATCTTTAAGGACTGGGGCCATCACACAACACCAAAGCATACACATTTGATGCTTAATACATTTCTAAAAGATAGTGATGAACATGTTGATTTTCAAATACAAACAATGCTTTCAATACTCTTTTTTTAAAAACCGTGTTTAAAATGCCTAGCAACACTAGATTTTTCTTTCATGCTGATATAGTCTCAATTTTCTGCTGTTGTTTCAACAAAGGACTAGTAACATAATGCTTACATCATTCCAACTGGTGCCTTTCTACTTCAGGAGTAATACATTTTTGGACACATCATATTCAGACCAACAGAAACAGTAAGTATGCTATGAGAGCAACCAATTATATGGATTTTTAGTCTCTGTATTATAATTATGACATAATTGTTTTCTGTTAATTAGATAATATGCATTTGTAGATGGAAAATGAATTCTCCCATTGAACACATTGCAAAAGAAATAAAACATGAAAGCATGTATGGACTGAAGCATTTACAAGTCCTTATTTGAATTAGCTTGTCATTATAACTGAGACATAAGCAAAAATCTGGAACTGCTTATGATCAAAAAATGTGACCCTTGTTTCCTTTTGTATGGCACAAGAACTGTTAACTTGCATTTTATTTCAAAGACAGCCTTAGTAGCATTCAGAACAAGTTCTGTGAAGCAACACCCAGAAATGTAATAGCATTTAATAACTTCTGTCACAATTATAAACTGAGTCAAATCCTGAAAATGTTGAAACCTACCTAACAACATTTCCTTGCAGCTTTCATTTCACTCAGTACTTTTCAAGATACTGGTATTCCAGAACTTCTTTAACTTACGGTGTGCATTTTTTGAATGTCTGTGCATGAGCTGTATCTTGCTTTTTATTTACACTTTTCAATCGCGGGCTATTTCTTGAGAAAAGTTAAGGCAACACACTGAAAAAGTGTGGTATGGACTGTGCTTCTAATGCCTTTCTTATATAGCAGCTATGGAGCACAGCATCTTTTAATGCACTATCCTATACCAAATGTATATCATATGTATACAGATATATTTTTTTATATTTTTTTTTAATTTCTCCTTAAAGTATATTTGTAACAGGTGAATACAACTGTATTTGAAAAAATAATTCTTATATTTTAAAAACTTGTATTGACAGTTACACTGCATTTTTTTGTACAATATTTAAGCTATAAATAAGTTTTCCAGCATTTTTGGAAAGCCTTTAAAATCAATAAATGCTGCTATTTGTGTGGCATTGCAGTGGTACCAGGTATAAATCATAATGATGTATAGCCAAATTAATCTCGACATTTAAAAAAATTTAAAGAAAAATTATTTGGTTAGGTTGATAATCAGCTATTATAAGCTAATACCTTAGGAATGGCTAAAAAGAGACCCCTGAGATAATTAATTTTGGTTCAAACACCAAGTTCTTCCAATGCTTACAGGGACAAAGATGCTTCCATAACAAAACCATTTCCACCTCTCATAGCAGTGATGGGCCAAGTACAGTTACACAAGATGGAAGTGAAGGGAAGGTCGTAGGGCTATGTGGTACATTTAAAAACGCCAGAAATAGATGCTGATCATCTTGTATTTCTTTTTCAAAAAAGCCTCTAATCAGTTTTAAAATTCTTAGACAGTTTGCTTTCTTGCTGCACCTAGAAATGTGTCATTTGTCTATTTAAAAACATAACAGCTCACCACCCCTCCTCACTGGCTTTCGTTGGCCTCTCTTTTTTTCCCGTTTAATGTCTCTAACTTTATGCCATGTTCTTTTCCTCTTTCAGCACGGCTGAGCAAGGCTGACAGGCGGATTCCTTTGCTTTTCAGGGTATTAAAGCCACTTTCCCGCTCTGACAGCCTGTTCTACTCTGCCACCTTATAGCTCTGGCTTCACACTTCTCTGGGCAGCCACTGCTTCTTGACAGACCACTGTCACTTCCCATCATCCTCTCTGTATATCCTGTTCTCTCCCCCTCAGCACGCATCCCGACTTTCCAACCAATGCAATTATTTTTTTTGACAAGCCATCCATCAGCTTTAACTTTAAAAGCACTTTCCGCTGATATCCATTGTTAAATCCCTTGCTTTTTATGGAGCTTGCATGAGAGAATATGATATCAGACATTCAAACTACCAAACCATGTAAATTTACTTTGTTCTCAGCTATGTTTCCAATTTCACGTCCAATTTTTCGGTACATTATGCGTAGTTGTTGTGCTTAATATGATGTTGTCAAATCCCATTAAAGTTCACTGCATTGCACGGCTTTAAAAACAGGTTACAATTTGCATTCTATAAAGAAAGGAAGGAGTGCAGTCTGAAGTCAAGCTGAATCTTATTAAAATTATCTGTTCAATTGTTACATTTGTAGATGGAGTAATTTTGAGGCATTAGCTGAGACACATATGAAAATGTCAGTGTGCCAACTAATGACAATGAAAGCAAAAGGAATATATCTGTGAAACTCAATAAAGCTCCTTTGCTGGTGACATAAATTTGATGATAATCCGAGGAAATGAATAAGGGACCATCCAGTTTGAATAGGAATTACCTTTTCTATTAAATCACTTTGCTGTATTTCCACTTGGCCTACATCTTGGTCCTATGCCACAATGACTCTCTCTCAGTGGACTAAAAAAATCCCTACAGGAACAACACTCACTTGAGGAATATCTTTCATGTAAGCCTCATAACCAATTTCAGACCAACACACTTAAAAAACAAGGAAAGACTTGGGCTCTTCCCCACCACCCTTTCTGCATATAAGGGTATATGTATATATATTTGTTAACACACAACCAGGAGAGATGTATCCCAGTGAGAAACACCACTGTGCTCTCCATGCAGTGCTTCACACACAAAGCCTTGCATTCTTACATACCAGAAGATAAATCTACATAAATAGACACAGATATAAATGAAAAGTTCATCAAGCTGCCAAAATGCTTGGAATATAAGGATTCACGTAAAAGGCAATTTTAGTATAATAGGTCACAGCCTTTAAACCCTACCCTTGGCAACTGGTAACTTGGCTTTTCCGTTTAGTAAGAGGACAAGCAAAAGTCAGCGATAAGTAGCACTTCTGCAAGTATGTTTCAGTTACCCCTGTGCATTTTTTACAATTCAATACAATTAAAACCTGCTATAAGTAAGCAAACAGTATATAGCTCAAGTGAATCAGTGAAGTTACTCTTTTGAATATAACAAGGAGAATTAAGTCTGTTTGGCATATCTAAGCTCTCACCCTCAGGTCAAATCTTCCCAGACTCATGCCATTTCTTAAAAGCGCATTAAGAGGTAAAGTTCAGAATTCTGGAACTTATTTAAAGTGAAGAGGCAAAGACAACACTAAATGAAGCCAGCAACAGCTGTTCTGTCAATAGCCTCACTACAGATGCCTTACAATAAAACAATATCTGATAATATCCAACAAAAGGAGTGAATGAAAGAATTGGTTATCTAGAAATGCTAATCTCATTACAGATTAGCATGATTTCTCTTTTCCAGATCTATTTAAAATGAGTTTATTCTGAATCGTTTTCTTATACTACAATGGCTTTGCATGAAAGCAAGTAATAGTTACTCTTTACATTCATGCTCCTCCAAATAGTAATTCTTACCATTTTTGAACCGTGCACACCAAATTTCTGAGTTCTCTGTCATGATTATTAGAGGCTTTCCAAACCTCTGAAGGTTGCAGTGAAATATTATGTTACCTGCAAGCTGATTGTATTATCTCAGTCCCATCCACTACATATTAATGTGTCACTGATTTTGGCTCCAGTTTTCAGGGAAAACATGACCACCGGAAAGTATATAGAGTACGTGTTATACACCCAGATCGATCCCACAGCACTGAGCTGCTCTGCCCAAATCCCTTCACCCTTCTTTGCCTTCCAATGAAAACTTTGAGTGAATTTTCTGAAATTTTTAAGGACTTTGAGATAAACATATATCACTTAATTTTACACTAGTTTTGTTTTAAAAGAATGAGGACTATCCCAACAAGAAAAATAGGGAATGCGTGAACTTATATTAATAAAAATCTGCAAAGTGCAAGTGACCCTGAAGTACATCAATAGTTACATTCATTCTATTTTACTAAAAGTGTCTTATATTCATGTCATATCAAA
Organism: Scolopax minor; assembly: GCA_028566535.1. Taxonomy (NCBI): domain Eukaryota; kingdom Metazoa; phylum Chordata; class Aves; order Charadriiformes; family Scolopacidae; genus Scolopax; species Scolopax minor. The sequence continues at coordinate 15,445,108 of JAOXNG010000002.1, forward strand.
GAAATTGAAGAACTAGTTCTGACCCAAGCAACCCATTAAAGATACTATGCCTTCTTTAAATATCTTTAAACTACTGATGTTACCCTTTCCAATTTGCAACTTAGTACAGATATTTTCTCTACTTGCATTCTCTAGTAGTAGTTTCTGTCGAGACCCTGACTTTTATCACCTTCCTCCAGTGCACTAAACCCACCTAACACAGCTTTCCACTATAACTACTTATGTCATTATTCTTTTATTTCTTTCATCTTTTCTGTTGTTCCACAACTGCTCACTGTACATTTTTATAGTCTTAAATTTTCACATCTTTGCTTTTACTTCAGTATGTTCCCCTTCTCAAATACGACCCACTACCCTCTGATGCATTTCCTTAGCCTCTGAGCAAGTTCATCTCTCAATAAAGAGTGGTAAAGAAACTATTGTACCACACTGTAGGTCATCTTCCAACTTAGATGCTATACTACTTGTGGAGTATTTCAAGAGATAAATATAAACCAGGATGAAGTTGGCATTAATGATACCATGTAGTTAAGTATTTTTTCTCCCAACTGAAAAGCAGTAACCCCTATTTCATAGTGTCTGGTCATAGCCACCACAACAGCCATTGTTATTCATCATCTATAAATTGAATCCACATAGATAGACCTAGAGGGGCCTGAAGGGGAGAGGTTTGTTTGATAATTTAAAGGATTCTTATTCTGTGGAAAAGAAAAATAAGCTAATAAGAGAGAGGCTCAACTGACAGTGAAACAGTAATAGCTCCCCGAGGAAGTAAAGACTAACAGAACAACTTAAATTTAGGTTACAATTGGTATTTAGAAATATTCTGAGTTTTAACTCTTCTTTGAAGTCAGTAACCAAGAAAAACAACAATGAAAATAATGAGCTTTTAAAGGCCACCAACATTTAGGCATGTAGTTTCAGTGAAAGCAAAGCAAACTTGATGCTTGCAACTTCCTTTTCTCAAGTTAGTTTGATGCCATCACATACAATCGGTTCTTTCAAACTTTCAACATGACAATACTTTATTCAGATCTTATGTAAGATAATATATCTGAATA
>JAOXNG010000002.1:15467604-15478585 GCA_028566535.1 Scolopax minor
AACACTGAGCCCTGAGGCACACCCCTTGTGACCGGCCGCCAGCTGGATTTAAACCTATTGAGCACCACTCTTTGAGACCTTCCAGGCAGCCAGTACATGATCCAGCGGATCGTACGCTCATCCAGGCTGTGTACAGACAATTTTTCCACAAGAATTTTAGGGGGGACAGTGTCAAATACTTTTTGAAAGTCCAGGTATATAATATCCACAGCCTTTCCATCATTCAATAATCGGGTCATCTTGTCATAGAAGGAGATCAGGTTCGTCAGGCATGACCTGCCTTTCATAAACCCATGAAGACTAGGCCTGGTTGTCCATTATGTGGTCTGTGACAACATTCAAGATGACCTGTCCCATGTCCTTCCTTGGTATTGAGGTCACATTGACAGGTCTACAGTTTCCTGGATCCTCCTTTTTGCCTTTCTTGTAGATGGGTGTTACATTTGTCACCTTCCCATCCATTGGGACCTCCCCAGTCAGCCATGACTTTATGTAAATGATGGAAAGTGGCTTTGTGAACATGTCTGCCAACTCTTTCAGCACTCTTGAGTGTAACCCATCCGGTCCTATAGACTTGTGTGCATCCAAGTAGCATAGCAGTGCACCCTCAGAAATGAGGGAACACAACTGTGGTGCAACTGATCTATAGGAACTACAGGCTGAAACCAGAGACTTACTGTACCAATGCAATTCTGTCCTAATCTGGGTTTTTTGCTTTATCCTGATTTGTATCTCTAGGAAAAAACAGATGAAAATTTATGTACCTAAATAGAGTAAAACTGGGCTCCACATTGTCAGGTGTATTTGGGATGTTTTCATCATAGAGATGAATTCCTGCTCTGGTTTCACTGGATTGGATAATCATAGCATATTTACAATTTTGAAATAATTTCAGGGCAAATATGAAATAGCGAACAATAGAAAATATAGGTTGAAAATACAGGTTGATTTTTTTACTACATCTTGTCAGTAAAATAAAATTTAAACAAATTATTTTCTTAATAATTCATTCTTTTTCAAACAAAATGAAACCACATAGGAAAGAAATTATAAATATTATTTGTTAAAAAAACCAAACAAACCCCAAAAAACAATCACTACAAACCACAAAGGTCCTCCATATGATATGTTTTCACTCCTTCAATCTTGAAATAAATCACCTTTTGGTTCAGAACATAAACCATCTAAGATTACTAACAACACCTGGGTATTTTAATGTATAGTCTCATACCATTTAGATACAAGCTTAAAAGAGCACAGATTATATAGAGAAATAATCCATATACATGAATGACTATCCCTCCACCTTACAAAACCCAAAATCCTGATGTTATTGCTATCCCACTTTAAAGAAACCTGTCAGGACTCTCACTTGCACCATGAAAAGCAACATGAATGGCAGAAATTTTGATTGATGTCACTGCCTGCCTGTCAAGTGAAACAAGCAGGGCCAACCTAATCATGTTAGATTAGCGGATACAGACATGATATAATATTTTTTGTGCTACAGATATGCACAAAGAGTGTGCATGCACAGAATCACAGGCATATAAACATATCTTTCAAATAATACTGTGTATCAGACAAAGTATATTATTATCAAACTCTTAAACAATGCCTGTGGCTTTGGGGTGGGGTTTTTTTAACTTTTGCTCCTGTAATCACACACAAATAAACTTGATGGATTTTTCAAGACTTTGCAGTAGACCTTCCACATATTTTCTGGAAGCTTGATTAATTAGTTTGCTTTTTGCATTGGTATACTGAATTAGGTAATTTGTACTATGAACCTAGAGTAAAATTGACACAACCACTTTTTCTAAATAAGAGAGTAGTATGCAGATTTAAATAGACAGTCAGGCCACCTTCTGATAATAAACTTAATAAATATTAAAAAGTAAGAATATCTGAAGACAACAGACCTTCCATAAGAAGGTCATAGAAAAATGAAATCTTATCAGGCAAAGTGTGCAAACCCAGAAAATGTCTATTTCAGACATGAAACTGGAATCTGACTACTACTGTCTGATCATTCATCACTGAAATACCTTCTCGATTGATACCCTTGTTGCCTGATAAAAAGAATCAGTAAGAAAAGTCTCCAAACTACCAAAAATGATGCAGATAATCCAGGTCTCGGATTATCTGAGAAAAAGGTATCCTAGAAATAGCTGAAAATCAAGATACTTAAATATCACATGAGAAAAGTATAATAAAAAAAAAGGAGAAAACAAAAAACCCACAAACCTACAAAACAAATCCCCTCTCACCCCACCCCACCCAAACTTGAACTAATTTGAGATTAAAATGTTGTCCAAAGCAACCAAAGCTAAATATCAGCTGGAAAGAGGTATGTCTCTGAGAGCCCATGCCTAAGGCTCTAGCTGACAGAATGCTTTTTGTATGTTTTAGACCCAAAATCAAATAAATACAGTGTCCTTTGGTAATTGCATGGCTACAGAGGTCACAACAACAATTGTGCAGAAGCGATTTCAACTTCATGGAAAAAATATTTTTTATTCTATATATTTCAAGTTATAAACTATGATAGTTTTTTTTATCTAATCGATAGTAAATCTAAATGTCCATTTTGTATCTACTGTACAAAACTTGTTCCATAGATCTGAGAGAAAAATATCATATATCTATAACATATTATATATATAATATATATAATATAATAATGATGATAAGATAAATTCTGTTTCGTGTTTTCATCAAATATACTTCACTTTCTTTGTCTTTTAACACAAATGCAGCCTATAGAAATAGGCTTAATGTTGGAATTTCTTAATTTTGATCCTGGTACTGAAAAGTACTCAAGTATTTTTCTCTTACAGATAAGCAGTCACCAACATGTTTAACAGGACTAAGCCTTTTCTCTTCATGTTTTACCTAAACTTTATAAAACTTAGAACAAGGGAAGAACACTACAAACTAGAAGACAGGTTTTAGTTTCTTGACATAGATTGCATCCCTGCCTTCACTGGCATTTAACCTTGAGCCTTGAAACCTGACAATGAGATAGCATTAAAGCACATCCTGAATAAATTGGCGCAATGACTGCCCACTTGTTGCACAGTAAATTTAAAAGAATTTCCTCTGACATTTAAATGTAATCTAAATAAGTATATTCATACACAATTCCTATCGAGCCATATAGTAGTTACTCGCACAAAATCCAGGTGAGCCTTAGAAATGACTGCAAGACAATGCAGAAGGCATCTAGTGAAAAAAATTTGCTTAGATGTATCACATTTGGATATTATACTCACAAATGCAGCCCAGACAACACTAAGCTGGTTAACTAACTGGCCCTCTCAAGCCTGATCTGCTCAATGACTTAACCTAAAGCAGCCAGCTCCCAAGTTGCTCGTTGCATGAAGGGACTGTGCAGGTTCTGCATGACCCCTGTTTTTCCAATATTGGATGTGAATTTTGCTAGCTTTGAAAATGTTTTAGGGCTTACACAGAAATTTGTAAAATGTCAGCTTGAAAATTTTAATTGACTTATTAGCAATATCTCTTCTTTGAATGACCTTTTAGTCCTCCTTATAACATATCACCTACTTTTACTACCTTCTGGCTGACAGCTTTTAATATATTCCTTCCTAGTGGATGATATCATCTGTCCTTGGATGGAATTAACTAAAGCACTACACATTTAAAAGCTGACATTAATCCATATCCACAGATTTTTAACAGCTGCTGGGATAAATATTGTGTTTCCATGCATTAGGTTTTATATAACAATGACTAGTAGAAATAAATTGAGATTAAATATACACTGGCAACTTCAAAGCCAAGGAGAAGAAACACTCAGCTGATAAATGCAGTGTTTTAGTGGCGGCATATATCAATGACTAAAAATACTTACTATAATTAACAAGAATAATTCAGTTATAGCATAAACATAAGGTATATTTTGTTACTATGGCATTGTTATATCTCTTGATAATCACATTTATAAAAAACTTCAGTGAAGAGCGCAGTAGTTCAAGACTCAGATAATATAACAACTATTATGGTGTCACATTTCTTTTGCAAATTATGTATTTAGGTTTGCACCCATAAACACATGAGTAATCGAGGACCCTGTATAGAGTAAGGATGAAACTGAATGTGGTGCATAAGGAGGTAGCACTACATGTTATTGCAAGCAGTAAATGAACAGAACTCCCTTTGAACCACTGAAAATTTACCATTTGTCAAAAGGCACAGAATTCAACAGAAGACCTCCCTCCCCTTTCTCTTTGTCTAGTAAAAGAAAATATACATCAGTAAATTCATGAGAAACATTTGCAATGAATTTGGACAAGTCAGTAAGAAAATTCTTGAAAGCTAACAATTACTTTCACCAGAGCTTGTTTAGGAGCCTCCAGAATTGTTGATTACTGGTCTAGAGTCAATAATAATAAACCCTGGGCAAATATTTCTGAAAATAACAATGTTAAGCTTCCTCACTACATGTACATAAACACCTTCTAGAAGTTGTTTGAACCAGTGCAGGGATGAGTTTGGGCTCTAAATTAGATATCCCAATCTGATAAGCTTTTTTTCAATAACAGTGCTCTACCTGAAATTAACTACAGTTGGGAACCAGAGAATCCACGTCTTTACTAACATAGCAGGGAGTACTTAGCTAAGGTTAGGGGTGTACTGTCCCCTCAGACAGACCTATTCCTATTTACTAAAATATGGGTGCAGAAAATATATGCAAGAGGGTAATGTGTTTTTGCATTTGACAAGTAGATTAAATAAATATCCGTTTTCCTGAGCTTGATTCATAGTTGTGGTAAGGAGTAAGTATTTGCCTATTTTTCTCTGTTATTATCATTTTACAGTTAATACATAGTTTTGCATGTGTTAACACCTTTGAAACCTGGCTTGGGATCTTAATGCCAGATTTAATATGGTGCACAACACCAGTAACCATTATTGTGAGCCACATTCTGCTTTAACTTAACTCAATGGCCACTTCTAAACTTGTGCACTTGGAGATCACATTACAAAAGTACCATCAGAATATTAAAATCTGACCCTATAGCTGTAAACTAACACTTCTTTTTGCTGACACATAAGGCAGAATTCAATTATCACCTCTCTCCAAATTGCAACACTAATAGAAAAAAAAATAAAAAGAATTAAAAGATATTTTTGTCACTAAATGCACCAGAAAATAAACATATATAAAACCATCATATGATTTTATAAACATTTCACAGGTTAAAATTTAACTTTTAAAGGAAGAGTGCATCTATACCACTTGTTGGGGATAGGGGAGAAAGAATATAGAATTTAACAATTTATAAGTAATTTATAATATCTATAAGAGTTTAAAAGTTTGGGTGTGAAATAGTTGTACAGTTATGTTATGCATAAAGTTTGGGGTGTTACTTTGATATTCTTTTCCTTTACACTGTTATTCCATACATACCTGGGTTTCTTATATACTCTTTTTTAAAAGGTTGTGGGGGCTTGGAATTTTTTCTGTTTGTGTTTGTTGTTGATTTTTTTTTTAGCTGAAAAGCATCAGAACCTTTATACTCCACTCTTCAGTACCTCATTGCTTTTTTTAGGGTTTGCTTTCAAGCATAAGATTCTTTTCTTCTGGCAGTTCCACATTAATTATCAGAATGTTATCACTGAAAAGTTCAGAAAGAATATAAATTTCTTAAAATTTAACTCACACAGGAGTTTTCAGTACAGCTGCTGAAAGATTCTTACTATGCTTTTCATCCATAATTGCTTACTACAAGACCACAAAGTAACAAGGAATAACATACAATTGAAAGAAATTCATTGATACTCCAATTAATGGATACTTACTTAATGGATTAATTAAGCTACTAATTTACAGTTCAGAGAATTGGACTGAAAATATTGTAAATTTTGTAAGATCTAATAAAATGTCTTTTGCTGTGCTATAGTTTGAAAGGAATTTTACTTATCTACAGTATTTAATGTGCTTAGGATATGCTCAGTCCACATTTAGCAGATAAAAAATACAACCCGTCACACTTCTATTCATTTAGTTCTGATGTCTCAACTTAAATCAACTTAAATATTTGAGCATCCGAGAGAAAATTCCTAACTCATGGATTCTAGGATGGTCTGTCATACCATCTTTTTGTATGGGTACAAATTACTGAAGAGGCACACATTTACATCACTTAGAGTCTGATTCAAAAACAGCAAGACGTCGTTGTTTTTGAGTGCTGATGATGAGATCCACTCACCTTTATTTCTTTAGCCATTCAACATATTATATGGATATGAGCCTAACCTATCCTCACATCATCTTAGAAACAGAACAGCATTTTGTATACTCTAGCATGCTAGAAACTTTATATAAGGAAGCTTTATGAGAAGTTTTAACTTACGTAATCGGACCGACACCTACCAATCCTACGTGAAGTCTCTTAAGCCTCCCACAAAAGGCTGCAAACAGCCTCCAGCTCTTCTATTTAAAAGAGGCAGAAGGAACAAAGCAAAATCTCTGTCTTTGGTGCCTTCTCATTCAAGGAATGGATTTAAGAGGCACAACTTACACTTTCTAGAAACATGGGGGGAAAGTAATGCTTTCTAGGTTTTCTTGCAACCAAAGCTACTTTTGTCATATGTTTGTGGTTGAAAACAGCAGAACTACCAAAGCCATTATTTTTAAAGAATGAAAATACTTTGCTTCAAAACTGAGAACTTTGTAGATAATTCCCACCAAAAAGCCCATTAGTAAGGTTTTCCTAGAACTAAATACTTTAATAATTCCTCATATTAGATGGAAATTTTGTGCCAGACATGCAGAGGCAGTAATGTAACTAGAAGTTCCTGAGAACACAGACACCTTTTATTAACACATCTTCTTTGCATATGCAATCTGCACATTCAACATACTTAAAGAAACATTTATCATATATTTGCATTTTAACCTGAGATACACTTATCTATTATACTTGGAAATAAAAGTTTAAATTCATAGACATTCCTGCCATAGCATACTACCCTGCACAGAATTTATTAGCTCTGTAGAAAGATTCCAGGACTTGATTCTCCACTGGAAACACCAGCTCTGAATTGATCCACATTTTTTAGTAACAAGCAATGTATGTTTTCAGGCTAGACATTTCAGAGGCTTTTTTTTTGGAGATTAAGAGTCTTTAGCAAGCCAATACCACAGACTGTAAGTATTTTCACATACCCTGAAGCTGATGCAAAGCATGAAATCACAAGAAGGGCTCAAAAAATTATATTCAGGAGAGCCTGTCTTAGTCCTGCTCGTAGCAGCACATCTGTACAACACAGCCAACCGAACCAGCCTTCAGAGTCCCCAACACAAGTGCTATAAGAAAAGCTGCCAGCTGCCTTTTTCTGCAAGTGCCAGAAAAAGCTGTTCCCACACTGGAAAAGTATTGTAAATATCGTTATATCTCTGCATTTGTAATGGCTACCCATACCCTCCCAGGAGGATGGATAGGTGCTGCCTATGCTATTGATGCAAAAAGGCCCATAAGCAGTTGAAAAACATTATGAAGCACTTAATTCTACCTCTTGTAGTAGTATTGTTAGTGGTGAGAAATCAGGAATGGACCAGAATGAATACTCAGCTGGAGGTCAAGGATGGGGAGTGGAAGGAGTAGGGAAAAGGGGAAGAAGAGCAAGAGAGACCATGTTAGCAACTTGTTACCAGCTAACAATAAAATACTTATTCCCTGGGTTTTGGAGGGGAATGTGGTTTGAATTCCTCCCCTCCCACGCATGAAACACCGGTTCTAGCGAAGCTCCGGGGATTTCTCCTCATCCCTACAAACATCCCTTCTTTTTTGGGGAGCTTTTGGCCGTGACAGCATCCTGTGCACAAGTCCCACGACCGAACCGCATTAAAATACGCTTCTTTTCACTCGGTTTGGAGAAAATTAAAATACAATCACTTAGGTAGAAAGACTAAGACTATATTTTGGGCATTTGTTGTAAGCACTGTATTAACTACTGGCAAAACTACAATGAGCAGATAAACCTGGAACAAAACTAAAGCATACTTTATAATAAAAGCAGCAGATATTTTGTGTTATTTTTTTAAGAACTTTCTCTACTTTGCTTGAATTGTTTTAAAAATATGAAATGAAATATGAAGCTTTTGTAGTAGTGATGTACATTGTTAGTAGCATTTTATTGGTTTAAATGATATTTAGTTATTTTCCAAAAGCTCTCTGCAGAATCAGCTGTGGCTTTCCATTATGTTGACAAAAAACTATAGGAAGTAGAATTATTAATGGACTTGTATGAAGAGTTTTACCTTTAACCATTACCATTTAACAAACATACCCGGTTAAATCGCTCAGTTTAAAAATGCACAATACAAATAAATGTGTATAATTCCTATAAAACCATCCTTCAGTTTTGCTAAACCTAGATGCAGATGTAAACCAGTTAATGCTGGCTTTTACATAACACAACTTTAAAATAAATTAAAATTCTGAGCAATATTCACGCACCAGGATAATTTAACATTTTTAGCAAAGATTTTCAGCTACTTTGTCAGTTATTTCACCAGCAGTTATTTCTCACCTTTAAATCATATTTTCTATAAACAGATAAACGATGGCTGAACACATTTCTTGTAACAATCATATACACTTCAACTCCATCAACAGTAAGCCGGTACATGCCCAAAAACTGGGGAAGAAGTGTATTCCCATGACACTCCACAATAAACTGCAGAAGCAAAAGATAAAAGAGAAATGAGGGTGAATGTATATTACATAAATACATATATTTATACGTTTTAAAAGATAAAACACCAAGAAACAACACAAGTATTTGCTGGATATGTATTTATGTGGAGATAAGCCTTCCAAAAATCACGCCAAAATGAACCCCTTCATCAGGAGGTTATCCTGTATTTAGGTCAGTGTTTAAAAAAGAAAATCTTGAACTGCTTAACTTAAAACTTTTGACTTCTATAGATGATCTCATAGGAAGAGTGGGCCTTATTTGACAGACCTTTCCACTTTTACGGTCCAAAAAGCACACCTAATGCAGATAACATACTTGATACTGATGTCAAAACCAGAAATATTTTTTCAAACATCACACTGCTGCAGTCTGTTGTCCCAGACTATATTTAATTTGTATGTCTCTCCATTCTCAATATTTCTTTATTATGATGAACATTTATGGCACTGTCATCAGCAAGGGGTATTATTTATTATCACCAACTTTCTGCTAATTCCCACGTGATGGCTGCATTTCAGGGTCACTAGACTTGAGCAGTGAAGTGCAAGATCCCTGTATTTTTTTATTTACAAATCACTGTATTTCCTTAAGGTCACCATATTCCATTACAAATGGGCTATTAATCTTAAAAAGATTTGCCACCTGCACCTGAAAATGGATTTATTTTTAAAGTAAAAACACTTGCCTTACAACTAATAGTAATTGCAAAGACTACTGGAGGAAGCAGGAAAAATACAGACTATGTTGCTGATGAGAACTTTTGAATAATGATTATTTATTTCCAGAATAAAGACGACCATACTTTATTAATCCTAAAACCAACTCAAACACATCCACTCATATTTTGTGGAACCAAGGAAAAGTTAAGCCACAATGACGCAAACCAGAAAAGGACTCACCAGATTTGCTCTTTCTGTCATTATCAAGTCTAAACAGAAGAACTTGGAGAAAAATTAAAAATTCAAGCCTCAAATAGGAAACATAAAAATCAACCAAAAAATCAGCTTTCAAAGCAGATCACCTTTTAAATATTCGTCAAATACTGATCTGCTGTTTCTTTTGTGCCAGAGTGAGCTGGTTATTAGAAACCATTTCTAAAATACAGGAGACTTTAGAACAAGTTAACTGAATAAGCCACTTGAACTGTTTAACAAAAGGTTGTTAGTGTTTCGTAACAAATAATATAACGAAGCTCTTACAACCCTGGAGATTTTGCAATTTTGGGCTTCTTTTTAAATTTTAAGGAATTCCTCACTAACTTAATACTGGAATGTGTACAGATCGGAGACAGACTTTTTTTTTTAAATGGCAAAATAAAACCAGAAAGATTTAGAGTCCTGAAAACAAACCTGTCCGGCAAGAAACAAAGATTGAAACCGTGGACTGTGAATTGAACATAATTTTGACTAAAAACTCTGACATAGGAGCCCTGCTGAGTCTTGCTGTTGGGGTTTGGGCTATAACACCCCTTTCTCCCTGCCTTGAAGCAGAGAACAGACCACCACGCCGCCGCTGTGCCACTTCACAGAGTAGTGTTTTTAGGCTCAAACCGGCCATGAATGGGCAAATCTCAAGCCACTGCAGAGGCTCAGTGAATGCAAATCAGAACCTTAGGAAGGAAAGATGTTTGTATGCCCCAAGTTACAAAGAAGCTTGACAGCAAAAGGCCACAAAACCAATGTCAGCCCTGAGCAGCAACACAAAGATCGATCATTTTGCATCTAAGAAGCACTTCTGTTTTTAACAGATGCAGAAGTTGTAAAATAGAGTTCTTGAATGGAAAGGTTTTTCAATCATGGGGCTGTTATCAACCTTCTAGAGCAGTTATAATGTATTACAGGATACATAGCTCATTCTGACCATCAGTACCTTGTCTTAAAGATCTGATCATAAAGTGAAATTAGAACTATTAATGCCAAAGTTACAGAAAAATTGTTCAAAATACTAATCCATATTATTCTAACTACATTGATTATTTTGTTATCAACATCAAGTACTTGGCATATATCCTAAAGGTAAACACTTCTCTAATGCTTTAGAAGGTAGGAAGGATTGTTCTCACAAAAACATTTACTGAGGGACTTCTTCTCTAAGTAAGATTAGTTTCTGCAACGATGATAAAAATGAATCTAGTTTCCAAGATGAGTTTAGTGCCGCAGAATTTCAGGCCACTCAACTGTTAAATGAATCCATCCACTCCTAATCTTATGGCTCTTAATGACAAAATTTGAATTCCTGTGCAGTAAAA
>JAOXNG010000002.1:15487994-15498160 GCA_028566535.1 Scolopax minor
TTTAACAGTACTTGCTCTAGAATTTTTACTTATATTTTTAAATAAAATGTTTATTTCTGAAGCACCCCCATGCTATCTAAATTGGGGATTTTATTTCAAGCACATACATATGTCCTATGGCAAGCAAAGGGTGATTCCCATATACATTTTCCCATAGGTTGAGGTCAATGCACTGGGACATAAAAATTAGCAAAGTAAAAGCTGAATAATCACACTACCACATGACACGAAGGCAAGAATCTAGGAAAGAATTAGGGAAATAATTGCATAAGGCTACCAGTTTTATTGGACGAAACTGATATTTTTGTTGCCAAACAATAATTACAAACTGATTGAAATTACTAAGTAGCCATTCAGATTAGTGTTCATCAGAGTTTTGTTCACATAAACACAACATGCTCATCGTACTAATGATGTGAAATAAAACTCATGACTTGGCATAGTTTTCTGCACCATAACACAATTTACATTTCATTGCTAGTAAAATCAAGCTGAACCACTGCAAACCAGTTTGTCTTTACACTGCTTGCATTTTCTTTGCTGTTAATAAGCATTAAAAGGATTTTTCTCAAATAAGCATTTACATCTAACTTACCAAAATTCACTCACTTCTTCTGCTACTAAAAATTGACTGTACACTAAAACTTCCCAGGATTATTCAAATTTCTGCATTTGTGTTAGAAAGGATATAATCTCTTTCCTCTACCCACAAATGCATTTTTACAAAAAAGGATGTACATCAATGAAATCCACAAATAGGCCTTTTTTTTTTTAATGGAAGTCTTTAGTCCAATTACAGCCCATGAAATGCTTTAAACATAATCTTATGAGGATAACATTCTTGTGTATACATTTCTTGGAGTAAACAAAGAGAAGGATTTTTTTTTTCAGTTGTTTGTTTTCAAACTTTCGACTCGCAGGCAAAATTCACAAATGCTCACAGACTTTAGAAACCCATTTATATAGCCACTACAAGGCCAACATTCAGGTTGGATGGAAAAGATCTTAATATATAGTAATTTGTTAATACAGTGGATACTAGTACTATTGTGAAAATGGCACGACAGTAAAATTTCAGGATCTTAGTAGCATTTGCATCACATGCTTATTACATAAAAGAAGTTTAATTAATCTGTCACAAATATTGAGCAAGTGAAGTCTCTTGAATCTTGCATTTGGACAGACAATATAAAAAGGTAATTTATTATTTATGAAAATCCTGAGTGAAACTCTCAAGCAGACCTATTAAATAAGTCACATTAACCTAAAAAAAAACCCACCCACACTATTTTTCCAAGAAACTAAGTTCCTTAGTGCACAAAGAACAGCAACACAAGACACAGGTATGACAAATGCCACAGCTACTCGGTAAAAAAAAAAAGATACTTTCTGTGCTGAACAAAACTATGATACCTACATGAATATGTCCACTAAGTCCAAGAACTGAACTACATATCATTGAAAACACAAAGATATATAGTGAAAATTCTCCAAAGATTACTTTACTCCAACTGTGGCAGCAAAATCCATAAGTTCCATAAGCATTTGCAAAGCCCTTAATGTCCACAGGAAAAGATCTTCATCACCCCGGAATCGCCATACATACTTTCCCTGTGTCTCCAAGACCACATCTTATGAATTAGAAGATCCACCACAAACCATAACTGGATTCATCACAGCAAAACCAACAAGTTTTATACTAGCCAGCAAATTTTGTAGGTATGCTGCAAAGGGATACAGTTCAAGACTGAAATCCATCTTTTTCTTTTGCACACTACTATAATTTCCAAATTCTGTAGAGGTCTCCCTTACATATACATATCTGAAGTTACTGTTTGCAATCAATCGTAAAATTCCCAATTATAAAAAAAAAAAAAAGGCAGTTAGAACAGTCTTAAAGAAGTAGGTACAGTGGCAAGGGATGCATCCACAAAAGAAACGAAAAAGGTGCTTCACAAAAGAAGTTTCCCTTTTCCGCCTCAATCTGGCACATTCTTAGAATTTAAAAAAAAACTACAACTGTATAAGATTTTTTTAAAACATTTTTTTAGTAATTATACATTTATCAATGCTACGCATTAGCATTGAAACTTTTATTTTTATATTTTTCTCTCTAAATAGCTAGAGACATTTTGCATTCGCAACAATTGCACAAATAGATTTTTAGACTCCAATATGACCTCTTCAAGCAAGCAGCTGTAAAACTCCCATTGTTCATAAAATCCTGCATATGTACATCCCCAATCCCCCCTTCCATTCAATATATATGAAAATGCAATTTACTGTACGTCAAATGAAAAATGCAGTTTTCAAATGCATGACAACAGGTGCTAGTTAAATGATCAGACACTATTTGTTACCTAGTCTCTTACTCTCATTTGCAGCATGATAAATTGCATTTTAGCAGAGTACTGCGATCTAAGGGGTCTTGACATGCTTTTATTGATTTGCATAGGTTATATGCATGTATTCCTGTTTGTAGGCAAATAGTGCCACAAGTAAATTCAAGTCACCGTGCCTCTGTTTCAAGAAAATTGCAGTCATCACAGGGGAGCCAAGATGGAGTGAGGTTGGGTAAAAGAGACACATGCAGCCCATTGGAATCTTAGAACCTCTATTAAGATTTATAGGCTGCAGGATTCTTTTGGGCTTCAACATTATTCTTAGTAAACCTTTTCTGTCTTCAGTTGTTTATAAAAACTGGCAGCTTTAGCAAAGACAGAAGCTTATGTTGTAGGTAGCACAATTTAACATAATAGTGATAGCCTGTCCTCCAAATATCCTGATACTGATTCTGAAAGAGAAACAGTGCATATCCTCAATTCCCTTTACCATAATTGGAAAGGTTTTCTAAACAATAATCTTCTCACCTGCATTTACACAACACTTTGTGGTCCCTGTTAGTTAAGGTTAGTTAATATATCTGTCCTCTCCTAGCTCTTCTCAAGCCAGCCAATATTCTCCTCTTAACAAAAAGAATCCTGCATAGAAAGCTCAGATACCTTCCCTTCAGGGTAAAAATAACAGCTCTCGAATTTGGAACTGAGATTTCCATGTTAGTGTTGTCTTCAGTCTGGCAAAGACATGATCCACCGTCACCACAATTAACACATAATTCCCCTCGTTCAGTATCAGCACATGCACACATGCCAGCACTCACCCCATTGACTAAAGAGAAAGCTGCTGGAACATACACAATACCCACATGAAGGAAGATTATCTCTATACATACACACACATCGTTTTGTATCACAAATGATGGCGCTGGCATGCAACGTTCAGACTGGTGTCAACCTATCCGGGCTACTGATCCAATCATTTCCTTGTAAATTTGCACATTACTGATAAAGGTTCAGGCTACTGGGGGAACCGTTAATCTATCAAGTAAAAGGATTTAGGCTTGACAGGCATACTTACACCTCAGAGTATTCAAGGAGCTCTTATTTGTTTGTTATTTCAGTACTTAAAATTTATTGAAGAACTGTTTCAGTGTGGTAGTTTGGTATTAACTTGATGGAATGCAAGAATTGTATTCTTCTATCACAAAGCCTAAAGCCAATCAAAATTAATCTACTCATAAATTTAAACTCCAAAAAACAAATACACAACAAATAATAAGAAAAATATTATAGGATAAAATTTGGGCAATACAGAATGCAGATCTCAAAAAACATCCCGATTTGGACATAGACACTTCCATTCATGTATTACTAATAAATTCTAACTAAAGCTACTGCAACTAACACCTGAAATAATTGCCTAGATTATCAATTTTACTTTCCTACAGGTTTTTCAGTTTATGAGTTTTCTATTGTACATTTCTCAACGAGGAATGAACTACAGACTGTGTTTCCACAGAAGATAAAATGGAATGAATCAGCACAACAAGATGCATCCTGAAAATATTTTTACTTCTTGTCCACCCAGCACGTTTCCAAACAGTTTAACAGATGAAAATGATGTACTGACCAAGGCTGAGAGTCACAGTGTGGTAAGAGCTATATCTGATTCATTATTGACAATAAAGCATGTTTTTTTTTTTTAAGATCAAGTCTACTTGGAAAAGCCATCATGTATAAATCAACATTGCTAAATATTCTTTTAATTGTATACAGAAAACTGTCCCCTTTGGAACATCTGTAACAGACAAATGACTTTCCCACAAATTTATATCTTCAATATTATATGATTTTGCCGAAGCAGTATTTAGGTAATTCTGCCCAGGAGATTCATAGTGAAGTCTGAGAAAGACTTGCCCAACATTCTGCTTCAGCTGGTCCTCCATACCTGCACACTAACCCTAAGCAGAAACAAGAAAATGAGTCAACTAAAAATCCTTTTTTTTCTTAGATTGTTTTTGACATGAGTCAGTTTCAGATCTGGCCCACCATTTAGCCCCAACTAAATAAGAATAAAACAACTGAAGTGTCCTACTTTCAATGGAAATGGTAAGGACTGCATAAAGGAGCACAGCTCATCAGACTACTGCTTATTAATTTATAGACTCAGAACAAATAGAAATATATCATGTGGAATAAAAAGCCTACAAAGTGGAGCTGTGAAACAGGAGAAAAATAATGAGCAAATGAAGATGGGAGAGCAAAAGTAAATTACACAACACCACAATGATAGGCCACTGTCAAATCATGGATGCACCATGTATCAGAAAAATTTCAAAAGGAAACATGAAGAGGTAAAGATGAGGTGGCTCACGAGATGCTCTTGTGTGGAAAAACACAAGAGACCAGACAACACAAAGAGTATGTTCCATCTTTTAAAAAAAATGTATAAAAATACACTCATACATTTATATATTTAGTACTGAATTTGTATGGATGTATGTTTTCAGAGGAAAAGACCTTGTGAAAATAAGATCCAGACATATTTACCTATCTACAAGAAATATATTTGACTTTAAATTCCATTTAGAGTATTAACATTTAAAGGCAGGGGAATCACAGGAAAGCCTAAGCAGAGCTGGCCCCCACAATCGAGACTCACCCATGAATGACACGATAAACAATTTGCAAAATAGTAGATCAAAAATTCTGTCAATTGGCCCAAAGCTAATAAAAACCTACTTAAAATAAATGTATATCAGCCTGAACCACTGCAATTCAGTCCCTTCAAGTCATTTAGTTCAAGAGAGAGCAAGAATACCTATGCCATTGTGAATTAATTCTTGCCTCCTGACTTTTAACCTCAAAACCCTTCTTAAGTCTCCTAAAATTATGCACAGAATAAAAAATAATCTTGCATATTACCACTGTCAGTGAATAATATATATTCAGTATATCGTTACTGCCTCTACTTATTGGGCTCTTTCTCTAGCCCTGAGTTCACATTCAGGCAGCAGCCCTATGTTCTCAAGTTGTCAAAGGTTTTTGACTATTAAAGCAAACTTTTAGAAATAGGTCATGATTCAAAAGCCACGACACTTTACTGAAGCCACTGACACAGGCTGGTATTCAAGAAGAATATCCACCAGCCCCCAAGCCTACAAACATCCCTTCTCTCCAGATATAAAAGATCAGTTTGTATGTCCCTCCCAGCCAGGAGACCAAAAATACGTTTACAGACGTGGCCACATGCATGGCGACAACTGCAGTGTAAGTCTCTTTTTAAGAAGGCAATTAGCACAACAACTGGCATAGCCCAGCAATCCAATTAGGCAATAATAGTTACTTGAAATCAAAATACAGAAAGGTATAATATTAACAACGACACCAGATGATACCTCAGAAGATCTTCAGGCTAAAAGGAATCTATGATAGTTATTTCATAACTAAACAATGAAAAAAAATAATAATCAAACCCTGTGTACCTTGCAAAAGAGAAATTTTGCAAAATAAAAACAAGGGGAAGAGGGGGAGGAGGAGAAATGAAAGTGAACTTCTATTATTGCAACATTCAGAATTCTGCAGAACCAAAAGGGCTCATGGGATTTCTTGCTAAAGATCTTGCCTCTGGTACAAATCACCTATTTGTATTAAACTCAGAAAAGATATAAAAGATTGTTCATTTTCACCCTAATGAGAGGAATTTAACATGGTTGACATAACATTCCATAATAATATTTCTATGCAACATCTTCACTAACACTTCAAAAGCCATCAAAAATTTAACAAAGAAAATTATAATTAATATTACAAAACATGGAGATGAACAAATTAGAGTAAGTGGCACTATCAAGTTATTGTTTTTCTCCCCCTCTCCTTCTACTCTGCGGAGAGATAATTAGGACTGCTTGACTTACTATTAATTTACATTAAAGAGGATTATTTCCATTCTGGGACACGTCCATAGAAGGGAAGTGTGCCTTTGCACAGAGAAATACGTGACTGATCACTGCATCACCTCTCAGGGTTATGGTACTTGAAAATCACGGGTTTCCCTTATTTCTGCTCTCTCCTTACCTAGTTTCAAGGTCGTCTTCCTGCAGCTTTCACTTAAGCTGTCATCACTTAAACTTCACTTTTGCACTTGCGTAAATTCACACGTGAATAGTTTGAATACACTTGTTGTGCAAAGATAAGCACATATAGGAAAATTCTCAGGAAGTTAAGGAATAGAGGGGTTGCCTACCCTGTGGGAATACATGGGAAAAGCTTTAAGCACACCTATTTCTGTGGAAGGTCGTACTCAATTTTACATATATGACTAATAATTTACATTAACTAGTACATAAAAGACCGAAACTTTGATAACTTAAGAATAAGCGGATAACAGAGGTAGACAACAACCACAAAAGCAGCTCTCCATCATGCAAAAAAAGACTGTTAGGTAACTGCAAGTAGACTTGCAAAATACTTTAACATACAACATTACAGAAGGAAACACAAAAGAGGTGAGAAGAACTTTAAAAGAGCATCGTAAAGATAAAATGTACTCCCCTCCAAACTTTTTGGACATCCGTATTTAAAAAGTGATGCAGAGATATACATTGCAATTAACTTCCAATACTGAAAATTTAAGAAATTCCTGGAAATATGAAAGTATATAGGGGAATTTTCTTAACACAAACATAGAAGCAACAAACTAGCAGTAACACTTAATCAAAATGGTTAATTTCACAGATCAAATGGATTTTCAGGATGTTCTTTGCACGGTCAGACCTTTATAATGGAAAACTTATCAAGGAAAGGCACACAGAGAGGAAAGAAAGTAGCCATGTCAAACCATATGTGCCAGCTCACTAAGTTAACATATTATCACCATGCATAAACAGTAAATCTATCTGCATTTTAGGAGTCCTCTATCTAAACCCTACTCCCTCTGCAAAAAGTGTGTTCAGCAGTATTAGTACACCCACTTTGTTTGTGCTTATTAAATAAAAAGAAAGGATCACCTTCAACCATATTAATGATGGACTGGTGGATGAAGGATGTCTGCGAAAATTCACAACATCTGTTTGCTCCACTCTCTTCTCAGCGTGCTGCACCTATTCCTCATGCTTAATGATGCTCATCCACTCTGCAAGTTTTACGAACAAATGTGTGTTTAGCCACATTCATCATTCTGAATGAGCGTTCTTGATGAAGCATCCACTGGCCTGTTTCGCTCTTTCTGCTACACTTTAACAAATGACAACTGCTCTACGTATTTTTCATTTGTTAAAAATAAAAAGCTAAGTGAAGAATAGGTCCAGCAAATTTTTCTTTTACTCCTCTGGTAACTTTACCAGAAAATGGAATACTACATGCGTTTAAACTGTATACAAGTTCACATGCACAAATCTAAATGGTGCGTGCAGATGTACAGTATTTTCAAAACACCACCCAGCAGAATACAGTGCTTCAATAACATATCAGAAAAACATTCGATCCCATACCACCAGAAGTAGTTCAATCTTCACATGAAAGTGATGTATTATGTCTCCCTACATTCAGCTTGGGGACTGATTCTGTGATGGATACAATGCCTTGACACGAGACACTCAGCATCTTTTGGTACCAGGCCAGCAATACATCACAGTGGACATCTGCCTTCCATTTTCCAGCTTTTCTCCTTTAAAGCACACCAATATTTAAAGGAAAGTAACATTTCTCAGAAAACGTGTGTGCCGTAAATGCCATCCTAGGAATGAATTAAACTGCAAAAGTACATCAAATCCATGATCTTTTAATCAATTAGAAAAATGGACTATAAAGAATAGTAGCAAGTAATAAGAGGTAAAAAATCAAATCTAATACAAAGTAAGTGCTCAGAACATTGTAAGTGCAGAAGATCTTCAGAAGCTATCTTTCAGAGTTTAGAGCAACACACAATTTTCATTTGAGCACAGAAGAATTAAAATGGTTCATCCCAGCACAAATTTTTCTAATTACAGCTTTATGAGATTACTGATGCAGAATAGAGTGGAACATTCTCAGACTCATCTTCTGGTAGTATTTTCAATGTTTCCAAAAACTATACAGATTAAACAAGGGGCTTTTTAGCTATATCCAGGAGGCCAGTGGGTGCATTAGATGAAGCAGGTTACATTCTAAAATACGAATTACTTTTGTTAAGATAAACATTTGTTTCAAGAGAGGTATCTAAACTTCAGGTAAGTATTTTGGTTCTTGTTTTCACATTACGCCTTTAATAAATAGGTTAGGGAAAAAAAACTGGATCCTGTAAAAGGATCTTACAAAGTTTGCCACAGGTTACCTTCCTTCTGAGAAGCCCTACTACAATTTACCTTGAATAATGTACTTTGTGATAGTTTGCAATGAAGTAATTATGGACCAAAAGAAGCGAGAGAGGAAGTTTCAACTTATACTCCATAAGAATACCTCTCTACTTATTAAAAACAAATCCTAAAATCATTATGTCCAGGCCAAAGAGACACATGACAATTCAATAAAAAGTTATAATTTAGTGAGTAGTAGGATCCAGAATTAAGCATGTAGAAATTCTCAGACATTGAAACTATTTTAAACAATTGTTCTGCCTATGATATTTTAAAGCCAAACAACATAAATATTAACCCAAATAATTTCTTACCAAAGTAGATAAAAATTCTCCATTAAAACCTCTCTCTAAATAAATTAATTCTGGCATATACTAATAGGATCACTGAGAACAGCATTCCTCTTAACTATAACAGTCTAACTTAGATGCTAAATTATATCAACTCCTTAAACTTCAAGAATGGCTAACATTCAACCAGGCAATGAGTGAAGTGCAATTCAGATTTCTGCTCCAAACTGGGAATGATACCATAACATTATGGTGACATGCAACTCTACAGAAGTAAAGTGGTCATAAGAATGCCACTTATCCTGTTTTTAAGACTCTATGTGTAACTTAGAAAGCTTCAAAACATTAATATTTCCAATATTTTAAAGTAAAAACTAGTATCAGTTCTGTTCAACCTTATCTGAAGCCTTTAAGTCAGAGATATTGACTGGCAAACTTACTGCAACGCAGAATTTGTTGGTAAGATGGTCCATAACAAAAATGCATGAAATTATGGAATACAGATTAAAAAGTATGCAAATTCAATAAAAGTTATCATAAGGCACCATGCAATTTTGTACCTTTTCACAAATTAGTACAATGTAAAATGAAGATCACAAATTCCAAGAATCAATTTTTTTGCCAAAGTTTAGCAAGAACTTCGTGTCATCTCTCAACACACATTAAAAGGAAAGCAGAGAATTATACAGTAAGTCAAATAAAATACGTAAAAGTGGAAACACTAAAATTTAATAGAATTGCAACAAATGTTTATTCGAGCTTCTCTGAGGTATAAGTACTCAAGGAATTCATTATTATGTTTAACAGAAAATTGTCCGTGACAAATTGATAAGCTATATAGAAAATATTCCTCTTCAGATATCTACAATGAACACTATGAAAAAACTGATAGCAATTGTGTATTTCTGTTATTTAAAAAAATAGAATTATAATAACATATACAAATTACTAGTTCTTTAAAAAAAAAAAAGTGTCTATGATCAACTTATTTCAGAAATTAGGTGCCATGGAGGATTTAATATAAAAAAATTAATTTACATTTTTTGCTACAAATGCCTTTTCTCTACTGTTAAACAGATCTGTATCTGAAAATAGAAGAAAGGATTTATGCAAAAATAACCTCAAGGGGATCATTACAGAAACACAAAAAGTAATTTTCTACTGGAACTGTAAAAAATATTTGCAATAGATGTTTAAAAATA
>JAOXNG010000002.1:15504372-15517419 GCA_028566535.1 Scolopax minor
GGACAGAATCATGGGCAGTGAAACCTCTGTAAACATCCGTAAATCCCAGAGATGCCTCCACAGAAGTACACAACTGGGTTTTGAACCCCCAGTATGTTAACAGCTTTTCAGAAGCATTAGCTCACTTTCTAATGTGTTACACAAAGCAGATATGCTTTTATTTCTTTGTAAGGAATTCCAGACAAAAAGCAGAAATAAATATAAGGCTTGGTCTACTCCTGGCTGCTCAGATGTGACACAAGTCTGATCTGTACCTGTAATTGTTCAAGAATGTTATTCTATAATTATGAGGTTGCTTCCTGGTTAATTTAACTTAATTCACTTTGAAAAAATAGATTAAACTAAACTGGAAAAGACATTAATTATGGAGTAAGAACATTGGTAGCAAAATTAATCAAGAATATAACTATATAAATACAGCTATTTAAAAATTGCATTTTACTACTTCCTATATAAATTTTATGTAGAATAGCACTATAGTAAACAAATGTTTTAAGTGTGAAGGGGTTCCCATCTCAGTATGTAACAGACTGAAATTCTGTTTTAATGTCTCTTAGTAGTTTATTTCAAATCTACCCAACTATTTATTCTAGTCAAACTTCTCAGAGCAGAAAGATAAACTCATCTCATCTGCTCCCAGCAACACATGTAGCCTTCAATCTCATACGTCATAATGAGTTAAGAAAATTAAATTACACAATCAAGAAAGTCAGGTGGACACATGTTATCTCCTGCCCCAAAGAAGTGTTACATGGCTGTATTAATATTTGAAAAGCACTTTGGATTCCCAGATCAAAGTAACTATACACAGGAAATATTACTGCTAATGAATGTTACAAACACACAGTTCTTTCTCAAGGCTCTACTCTGGCTGTAACAACACTTGCATGTTCTTGGCTCTTATTCAGTCAGTCCCAACACCTCAGAAACTCTTCAGGGCTTCTTGAACTAAAATAAGACACAAAAGGACCTAGAAACAAAACAGAACACGGGGGCAGGGTAGCAATCAACAGAAAAGATTGGGTAAGGGGTAAGATTGCTCTTGGAATTTCTGGCAAGAGAAAAATGATGGAGTAGTACTGGAACGAGAAGAAGAAAATGAGGAAAAACAACTCAACTCTTGGTAAAAGGGGAAACAAAGGTCCAGAGAAATCCCAGATTGCCAAGGGAGACAAAAAGGAAGAAAAAAGATTAAAGACAGAAAGATCTCCTGGCACTGAGAAAGATGGTTCAACAGGTTTGAAAAATGAGCAAACTGTCAGGTGTGGACAGAAATATGCATAAAGCTGCCTGTATAATGAGCTTGGCCTACTGTGAAACCACCACAGCCCTAAGCATATGCAGACACAACAGACAACTCATCCCTAGAGTAATGCCTTGCTGGGTTTTTTTAGAACCTGTCAAAAATTACATTACATATCCTTTTGCAGTATTTTCTTTTGCAACATAAACACAAGAACACAAAAAAAACCTAGTTAGCAATCTATTCCAGTAGTGAGAGAGAGCAAAAGAGAGACACTGGCAAGAGATCTTCTGCTAGTTTGGAATTCTAAATTGCATCTTATCATTGCTACCGCAAGGAAAATGTCCCCACACTCTTCTAGCTTCTTCCTATATGAGAAAAAACATATGGCCAGAGAGAGATGACATCCACTTCACGGTCCATAAGATTTCCAGAATTAAAGAAAGATAACTGTAAGAGTCCACTAATATTTCTTTGTATTTGCTTTTTAAAGGCTATGATTCATGCACCATTTGAACACCAAGTCTTCAGAGCTAACATTAGGATCCAAAAATGCTAGGAGCAAAGCACACAAACAGTGGGAGAAAAAGGGAGCAAATTTCTAATGCAAAGATCTGGAATCCTGACTGATTGCTCTGATTCCACAAGCACACCCGTGGGTTCAGACTCCTTCCTTCTTTCACAGGGAAACAACAGCAGGATCAAAGTCAAAAACTACTTAAGACAGAAGCTCTTTCTTTGTATTCGGATTCAAAACAGAACAGCAAACATCAGAGAAGATAAAAAGAAAACATCCCAAATAAACAAGGCAGGGCTGGGTTACTTCTCAAACTCCTGTGGGTTTAGGCATGTAACTTGCCAAAGAACATTATGAAAACACAAACAGATGTGTTTCACTTAATTCCCAAATAGTGATCAAGACAACCCAAGTCTTAAAAGTTCAAGTATTCACAGCATCCATAAGAGATAGGGTGGAATCCCCTCAGCCTCAGCCTGCTAAAGTACGTATATAAGAAAGAACACCTTGCCACGCAAATATAGACTGGCTTGTTTTGAATAACTAAACCACAATTTCTGTAACAATTCCACTCTGCTCTGGTTTTAGCTAATAATCTTCAGGTTGATAGACTGTGTCTTATTTACATTACAAACTTTCTTAGCAAGTCACTGCTGCTCAGAATGAATCTTGACACAACAGGCATACAGGAGTCTGTGCTCACACGCTGCTGAGCTGCCTTTTCTGGGGCAAAGATCGCACAAAACACTTGCTCCTCAGTGGATTTTGTTCATCTCCAGCTCAGCATCCTAACAGAACTTCCAGGAGAGCTCCCTGTGCTTCAACACAAACAAGGCAGCCTAAGCCACTATATTGCAAACAGAAGACCCGGTGAATTGATAGGGTACAAAGCCACTGTTCTTGCCCAGCGCAGCCAAAACCAGCTCTCAAAAACACATAAAAAGGACAGTATGAAGCCAATGATCTCTTAGGAGAGACTGTTCCATTATGTATTTCTGCTACTAAAGAAACCAAACAGAAAAACAAGGCACCATTAAGGCAAAGGTATTTTTTAACTTGACAGTGCCATATGGTTTTATGTCAGACTTGCAGTCCAAGCTGTGTTTATACTAGTCATTTGTTTTTGCTAAATATCATGTATTGGAAAAGTATGTTTAAGATGAAAAGGCATTCCTTACTTCTCCTAGTGTAGAATGTAATTTGTAAGATGCATTCATAAATTTAGAATGGTTTTTAAAGATCTAATCTGGAAGTAAAAGCTAGCTTTCTGTACATTAATGTGTACATTAACCATCTAATACTATCTGATCAAAGGTGACTTGTCGGAGACTAGCAAATAAAATTAAAGGTAAAAAAACCTGTTCCTTAGGATGCATCCTGTTGTTAAAGTGTCATTGTTTGCATAATAAAGTACTTCATGTCTTTAACCTTTGGTGTAAATATTGTAAATGATATTTCTTTTTCTGATAATTAAACTTAGTGTGCAAAAGAGTGACAACTAGTTACAAAATCTCATTTACACTTACCATCCATACTGCTTTTAGAATGAATTATAATGCTTTTCCTCAGCTGAGAAATACCATTTATAATAGAAAACAGTTTTATGCCTGGACACTTTAATGAATCACTGAAATCACTATTTGGAAGAGTATTCACAAAAATAATCCCACTGAAGTCCAAGAGATCTGCTCTAACAAGTACACAGCAATGTGAGAATGGGCTGCATAATTAGGTCCTCTGTGATCCCTCCTAATGTTATCTAGAGGCTAAAGCACAGCGTTTCCCCATCAGGGTCTCCTGTTACTTCTTTGGGCATTGAACAAGCCAGGTCCAGATCTATTTGCAGGGGCTGTCTATGGTAAGCTTGTTCATGACCTGTACCCAGTCAGCTTGCAAGCAGCCACAGATTTGTCACTGTGTAACTAATTTATTCTCTGGCACATCCTTAACTTTTTGCCTTTGTCCATCTGCCACCACTTTGGTCAGACTCTGACTCTTTACCCTCAGACATATGCCTGGCTGGTGCAATTACCATGTAGAAGAGCGAGCGCTGAATATTTATTTTCTGACTACTCTTCCATGTTTATATTTCAAACAAGTTTTGCCACATACATGTCGTACAGCACACAATATGCCCATTATATGACCTACAATTCTCCTTACATGCAACTCTCAAATAATTGTGAAAGGTTTGCTGTAATTGGAACGGAAAAACAAGAATCAGTGCCTTAAGACAAGCACATGAAATGCACTGCTATGCAATGACTTTTCTCAGAACTCTATTAGAAAGTGCCATGACATAATTTCATTTTGTAATGTCCCATTTTTAAGCATCGTCTCCTACAAGTCTTAAAATGTGCTAATTGGAAATCCTCACTATGTACAGAACACTGCTTTCAAAATGACAACTGTTCCTCTTTTATCAGAGTACTCAATAGCAGGAGAAAAATCATTTCCAAAATTCAAAGCATTTTGATCTGGTTCTGTCAAAACGCTATGTGTTCTCAGCTGGTAATCTCTCTTCAGTCAAAATATGACTATTTTTGTTCAGGGCGGTCGCTTTCTGAATATGATCATCTCCAAAAGTTGGGAAAATAGAAATTCTAAAAAATAAAATAAAATAAAATTACTATTGCTACTTTGCCCTATTACCTGCCAGGAACCTTAGCATAAACCTGGGAAACATTTCAATTTAAACTTAGAACATTTAAAAAAATTTCTAGTGCCAAAGAGACAGAGTATGGTTTATTTTATTAAATATGTATTCATTGAGCACTAGGATTTTTTAGGTAGAAGAAAACCCTATCAGTAATCAGCAATTAGCTATTAATTTCTGGGTAATAAAGGGCTGCTGTTTACCAGAGTCACAAGTCACAGCATGATCAAGGGACCTCTAGAGGTCCCCCTCCCATAGTAGGGCCAAAATGAATGTTAAATCAATTTTCTGACACACACACACACAGTGTCTACAATATTACTTTAAAAGAGAATTTGTGGAATTATTCAGCTATTATTAGGTGTTCAGTCTGTGGCTTCTACTTCCATTTCTGCTCGGTACAACATCGGTGGCTAAGAGTAAAGGCAAGCAGCCTGGCAGCTCTTCCTCATTTCCAACTGTTATTACAGACATCGAGATGCCTTTTTGCAGCAAAAGCACTAGACATCTGTAGAAGCAGTAGGCAGCAAAGTGATTGAGCCAGGATTGTGCAACTTGCCAGATGCATATGGACAACAAGTTGTCTGCAGCCTGAAGCACGAGGATCTTTGGTATAAGAACCGTGCTCACTCTAATCAAGGAAAATATTAGAAGAAAGACTTAAAGCTAAAGCAGCTAACAGTTTTGCTCATAACAAAACAGCAGATTGCTGGCACGACGGGGTCCCTCTTAAGTATGCCGAACTGTCTCAAATGGAGCAGAAGACTGGCTAGTGGGTTGCTATATTCAAGATTCCACAGAAAAGGTGGTACTCTGTACATCTAAATGTGCCAGGATGTTTGCCCTGATGATAAGCCAAACCCATTACTGAGTTATTGCTGCTAGGCTAGGCCAGACTTTATACGAAGAAAGTCTTATAAAACCCTGGCAAATCCACTAGTCTTCCCCTCTCTCAGCCCTTAACAACGTTGCAGTGAAATCACATATGGTGGTAGATACCCCATCTGTAACCCATAATAGTTAACAAGCATGAATCCATACAACAATATGAAAACTGTGACTCAGACTTTACTGGCCTCAGGTATCACTGAGGGAACCAAACATTTGCAATCATTTCGAGGTGCTCCCAATTCCCATCATCAGCATCAAATTAATTTTCCCCAGTTTTGGCAAAGCAGTAATTCCCAGCAACACAAAGATTAAAGTTTGGGTTTGTGTGTGCTTAAACTCTTCTTTTCCTACCTGTCACTACGCATCCCAAAGTGCGTGCCAAAAGAAGCAAGAATTATTTTTTCTTTCCAGATGTGCACAAGTAGGACTGACCACAACAAATTTGCATTAAAAGGTGTACATTTTCACTACTGGACGTATAAGAAGACTCTCAGAGGGCCCAAGTAAATTTATTAAGAAAATCATCCAGTCTCAAAAATGAACTGTTACAACATTGTGTGGTTCTGGTGGTCTTTCACAAAGGATACCTTAGATGTCACAGTTAAAAAGAAGAACAGCTCTCCAAGAGTCCCCAGCATCTATAGGACAAGTGCCAGCAATCCTTTTTTACTACTATGCAAGAAATGATGAAACTGAATGACCAATGTGCCATTGCATAACTTAAATGGTGTGGAAAAATGATGAAAGGATAGACTCAGGATTAGCTTTTATGATATCATTTCTCACTTTCCTGCTCCACAGTTGCCTGGTGTCTTGCCACAAGTTAGTTTTCTCTGTTGCAACAATTCACGTGTCTTTGTGAAATTGTGATCTAAAACTGGATCATTAAAACAATCTGGGCTAAAAAAAAAAAGACATATATGTATATATTGAGAAAGAGATAGGATTTTTAGAGTACAGATCATAAACAACATAGCTGCAATAAGAACAGGAGATGGGATCAAACACCTTAATCATTGGTGTCATCACTGGTAAATTATGACTTTGGTATATAAACATATTATGTGGAATGACTGCTCCTTAGTTTTTATGAGTTGGACTGGGGCAAATTCATCTGCAGTACCAAACCCACACAAGGTTTTTCCTCACAAACAGGTGTCACTACTGCAGGATCTTGCTACTTATGCTGAACAGCTGACCTACAGGATCCTCCTCCGAAGAGAAGGATCTGGAGATTCCGGCAGACACCAAGCCAGCAACATGCAGTAGAGGCCCATAGAATCCTGGGCTGCATTGGGAGTGTTGCAAGTGGGTCAAGTGATCTTTCCCCTTTGCTCAGCAGTGGTGAGGCCACATCTGGAGTGCTGGG
This sequence comes from Scolopax minor, assembly GCA_028566535.1. Classification (NCBI taxonomy): domain Eukaryota; kingdom Metazoa; phylum Chordata; class Aves; order Charadriiformes; family Scolopacidae; genus Scolopax; species Scolopax minor. Next base: position 15,511,049 of record JAOXNG010000002.1, read on the forward strand.
TCTAGTTCTGAGACAGGAAGGGACATACTAGAAAAAAGTTCGGTGAAGAGCTATGTCACTCGCTTGCCCCCGGTGGCATGGGGCAAAGAATGGGAAGAGTAAAAGTGAGAAAACTCACATGGTTGAGATGAAGACAGTTCAATAAGTAAAGCAAAAGCCGCCCATGCAAACAAAGCAAAACAAGGAATTTCTTCACCACTTCCCATCAGCGGGCAGGTGTTGAGCGACCTCCAGCAAAGTAGGGCTCCATCATGTGTTAACAGTTACTTGGGAAGACAAAACACTCCAAGTCCTTTCCTTCTTCTTTCTCCAGCTTTATATACTGAGCATGACAGCACATGGTATAGAATATCGCTTTGGCGTCAGCTGTCCTGGCTGTGACCCCTCTGAACTTTTTGTGCTCTCCCAACCTACTTGCTTGTGGGGTAGCGTGAGGAGCAAAAATGGCTTTGACTGCTTAGCAACAACCGAAAACATCAGTGCACTATCAACACTGCTGTCATCCCAAACCCAAAACATAGCCCCATACCAGCTGCCAGTAAGGAAGTTAACTCCATCCCAGCTGAAACCATGACACCAGATTATGTGACAGTGCAGGTTTCTCTGAATTATGAGAGTCGGGCATAATGAGACTCTTCCTGTCCCTGTGTCATCTGCAGGATTCATTATTTGCACGTTGGGAATAGTGCAGAACCCCACTGGAGCATGTCTATTCAGTGATTCCACAATGACAACTACGTTTTTGATCGTAGTATCGTAGTATCACTCAGCTACACTTCAATAATTTCATCTGATATGTACTTGCCTAATGCCATACAAAACTAATTTCCGGTCAAAATAAAGTCTAATGTTTTAAGAAAGTTATGTCTATTAAGTATATACAATTACTTTTATCAAATTTGTCATCTCAGCAAACATGAAGATCTGTTTTTCTTAACAAGGAAGCTTTCCAAACCTCCTTACATCAATCCCTTCCTACTCTTTTGTAGTGTAATGCTATATCAGGTTTTCCCGTTATTTTGCCTGCAATCAATGTCAATCCAACAAACCAAATTATCCCAAAAGGGTAGATGAGATGTTCTAAGGATGAACTAGCATTAACACCCCATTTTTCTTTAATTTCCGCACTATTCCCAGGTGTGTTAGCCTAAGCAATGCAGAGATCATCTTAAATATCTCTATGAGAAGTCACTTAAACCTGATGATTTCAAAGTGTCCATGGAAAGATGATCACAAAGACAACTTAATTACACATCCTTTGGCTCCTGAAAGATAAGAGCAGGGAATTTAATGATACCATGAGACCAGAGGAGCACTGAAGAGTGCATAGAGCATGATGGGACACACACTGCTATTGTCTGGAACTGCTCAGATAGGCTCTATGTAGTTGAAGGACAGGAGTTTTGGGGCTGAAGACCCAAAGTGATAAACATATGAAGCCTGTAAGACAATGACTTGATTTAAGCATTATGCACCTCGTGTCTGTACCACTGACAGGCTGACTCCATAGGGCTTGGGCACAGAGTCTTCAAAACCTATGGGCAGGAGACTGCCAAAGAATGTGCCCCTTTTCCTACATACAGAGTGGACTTAACTATACAAGGATAAAAGGCGCGGTGATATGTTGAAGAGATCTAGGGGTAACTCATAAGAGTTTTTTCTTCTTCAGTCCAGAGAAGATGGAAGTGATGCTGCTGCAGTAACCCCTCTGCCATGGCATAGCAGTTCCTTACCTACTGGATAGAGACAGGAGTAATAGAGTCATCCATACCTGTTGCCCAATATGACTTAGATTTGTGCTCCTAATCACAATGAAAAATAGGTTTGATTGTTTTTTAATAATGTTAGAAGCTCAGCCTATTTCCTCCCCCCATCATCCCTCCAGGATCCCTTCCACTTTATCAGAACACCCACACATTTACGCTTCAGACTGATTTATTTCTTAATGCTTCTTGCAGACTCTTTAAACTACATTTCTGGACCAATGCCGGTATCAGGTATCTCTCTAAGGAAATGAATTAAAGTCATATCCCATCTTCTTCTTCTGCTTTCAGTTCTCTAGCATGCTTTTCAGAAATATGTATTTGAGACTATTTTGAGAGCTCAGTGCTCTCTGAGTTTAAATCTAGCTATTGTTCATCTTTTCCTGGTCTCATAACTGCAGTTATCCCTGCAACAGCCTTTCAGAGTTAATCAAAAAAGAACAGGCATTTATAATTGCAAAATTCACATCGAACATTGTCCTAAGGTTTGTTAGTGTCAGCATAAAATTGTATTTTAGAGTAAATGTAGTATTCTTAATTGGTTTCAAAATTATCTTGAGCTTCTGAACTTGGAGATGATGGGATCCACTTTTGGTATGAAACCCAAAAAAGCTTGAAATCTTGCCGGCTGCTCCTCTGGCTGGCTGGCAGTATAACATGTCTCTAATATTGGCAAATGTTTGCCCCAAAAACACTCTGGAGCTGACTGGCCAACCTTTTTTCCCAGAAGGGGTCTCAGAAAGGGGAGGCACCTCATCCTCTGACTTGAGGAAGCTAACAGGCTTTAGCCTGGCATTTTATGAAGAAGCAGAGCAGAGAGCAGCATGTGGCTTGCATTAATCCCAATTCAGCTGCTGCTCTGGTCACCTCTAGTTCACAGATCATGGTGCTCCATTTTATAGTTGTTGCCCTAATGCAGAGTATTTTCAGCAGCGTCAGATATTGCTCCTACTCCATCACACTAGAGGTTGAGCCAAGAAATATAATTATTGATTTATATGTAGGATACCACTGTGAGCCGAAAAGTTAATGATTCAGTGCCTCTGTCAGCATTAGTCTTACTAAAACTGTTGTATGAGTTATTTTTTTACCTGCATGTTCTCAGAGACTACCAGCTCCTTTTCCAATCCAAAAAAGAAGACAATTATTCTAGGAACAAAAAAAAATCAACTACTCATACAAAAATTTCTGTGTTTTGAGGGGAAACAACTATTTGTGAGGGAAAGGTCTCCTGCCTGTGTTAACAGGGATTACCCTCAAGCTTTATTTTTCCAAGGGAGGAAAAAGCTATCAAAGACATGTGCTGACTCTACCTTCCAGTAAGAAGCACCAAGGACGATAAGTGGCTGCCCTTCTAGGCAGCATGGTTCCCCCACATAGTTCCCCCAGGGACTCATCTGCCTCTGCTTTTTTTATCTTCTGCTATAGATAGACCTTGCCACTCAAAAGCACATCCGTTTTCTTCAGCAACATCCATTCCTTTTCTGAAAGCAAACCTCCTGCAAGTCCTGCTCCTTAATAGGCAAGTGAGTGCTCCAGCAGACAGTTCAGCTTCAACATTTACTGGTAGCAACGAATCCTTGAGCATCAAGGGGATGACTAATTATCATCTAACCCTGCCTGCCTTTAGCCTCCAGTCTCTCTGATGCCTGGAGTGCTGTGCTCTGGACTTCAGGGAGGGGCTTGAAGGGAACCTGGACAAGTGGGACTTCCCATCTGATGCTTCCTTTCCTTAAATCTTTTCCCTATAGGCTTTAGGAATAACAGGCTACACATACATTTGTACATAGGTTAATGCTAAGAGGAAGCATGTGTATTTGCTTCTGTCTCAGTGTCTTTTGCCTTAATATTTTATTAACTCTGTAACAACAGAGGTCTTCTATTAAGTGTTCTTTAAGGTAGAAATGGCATCACAGTAGCATTGCATATGATTAAATTCTCAGTATGGGAATCTGTATCAAAAAATATGACCCTTTAGTTTTAACTCAGTCTCCCTAGAGTTGAGACTAAGAGTGAGAAATTTGAGCTGAAGTGCATCATTTAAAGTTAGAAGAAAGTGAAAAGTGTTTCCCTAGCACACACCTTAACAATTGTATGAAAGATTGCATAGCTGATTATTTTTTTAGTGCAGACTAGACCATAAGCGTCTCACAAATTAGTGAGCACTTCCACACAGTGAGGGGTAGAATTAGGAACACTCCTCTTTGATTTCATGAAGATTACTCACAAAAGTACCAGTTAAGAGCAACAACCTACCCAGCCTCTCCTTTAAACAGAGCAAAAGCCCCAGGAGGCAGCAGGCGCTGTAAAGCCCTGAAGCTCTTTCAGTAGAGGAACAAGTAGGTCCTTTGTTCTCCCACAGATCTTTTCCCTTCTCACAGATGCATCTAAGGGTGTATGTCCCATCTGAACTTCCACAGTGTTTGCAATAGTATAGTTTCACCAGTTGCAACTTCCAGTGAATGAGGAATCCTTTGAATAAATCTTACTGATTTAAGCATTAGTAGTTGAATAAAAAATAACTTACGATGGCCTTAGTGTGCATGCAATGTCAATAGCAAGCTGCAGGTTCCACTATCTTCATATAAATGGCATCCCTTAAAATAAACAGCTAGGTACAAGTAGCATTGTGTTTTGGTATGGAAATTCACAGGGTTAGGGATGTTGAATGTCATGGGTCTAGGGCCATACACAGTCTGTCTGGAGGCCAAACCTTTCTCCGTGGTTCAAAGGACTATAAGTCAGCCAAGAGTATTCTGGATTTCCCTCCTTCCTCCCTTTCTCCTGAAGTAAACATGCCAAAGGGCTTCTGTGTGAATCTTGCATGTTGTAGTGGAGCAAGACAGCTCTAAGTAATGAAGCCTCAGATCTGCTGGCTAGGCCATATTGAAAAGACTAGAAAATGTGGCCTTTGAACAATGCCCTACGCTTCCATTTCTCTGAGGTCTAAAAACACCTCACAGTGGGTTTTTGTGCTAACCAAGCACAGAGAGACCCAGAGAAGAATATATGAAAACTCCATTTTACATGACCTCTGAAGCATGGCTGTGGGCTTGCCTTCTGCAGAGACAGGCTCTATGTTTTGACCAGAGTTTCTCCTCTTCGTCCTTGTTCCCCTCTTGCTGACTCCCTTCCGTTCTGTTGGTCCTTCCACAGGAGCTGTGGTCCCTCCTGCCTCCCTGCCACAAGGTCCAGCATGACCAGAGCTCAGCAACTGGGGAGGAGATAAACAGGTGGTTTTTCTTCCTGCTGCCCACTGACATGACTTTTTCATGGGTACACAATGCACAATGTTCCCACATTGAAGCATAGGCAAGTTAAAAATAATTCTGTCACGGGGATACTACTTCATAGTCATACTGGCATTCTCCATTTTTTGTGGCCACGTATCCCAAGTTTAAAATATATCAAGACTTGTACGTAGGCCAAAATCTTTCAGACACCTTTACCCTCCTATGCCATGAAGGAGGGGAGGAAACCTACAAGCTGGTGTAATCAGTCTATACAGGTGCAGTAAACCATGTAGAGCATAGACTGCCGCTGGCTTAAATAAACTATTATGAAAAGGATTACAAATGAGATTTATCAGGGTCCAGGGTCAGCTCTTGCCTTAGCTCCAAAGGATTTTAAATTAACTCTCTCTATGAAGGAAACATAAAGTGTTCCTTTTAGATATGCACTTAAGAACCTATTTTTTACATATTTTGTAGGGGCTGCCTGTGTCTTTGAGGTTCTTGAGTGAGCCATAATTTATAAAAATCCAGTTCAGTGCTGGGCAAGGAAGGGAAGGGGACCCTGGGAATGAAGGGCTGCAACTATCTTGAGAGTTGGAAGTATTTGCCTGATGGTTTGCAGCTGATTGCTTATCTTATTTTAAACATTAGATTTCCTTCACTAAGTGAATAGAAAATTATTTAAGGCATTAGAGCAAAGTGTTAAATATAGCACTGTTGTTCCCCTCTTTAATAACCATCCTTTCTTCCAAAATGATGGCCTGCTACCTGAGAATTTAGCATAGTGCTGCTCTTCAGTGCATGTTCCAGATTTACCAGCCCATCCTCCCAATTCCCTGGTGAGAGAGCTCCACGTTGTGGGAGGAACGTGCAAGGTGAGCAACAAAAATTAGGGCTGCTGAAAAGAGAAAGCACTGCACAAAATGTACCCTGCTATTTCACTAATCACTTTTTCGTGAGAGGATTGTCAGACCAAAGCTCTAATCAATCTCTCTTTCAAAGGGGATAGACTTATGATAACAACATTGTTTTATTCTACTCTTCCCAAGATGTCAACACTGCTAGAGAAAAATGCAATGCAGAAATAGGGAAAGGCGGAGTGATCCCAGTTCTATCAGCTATTTAAGCACATATCCAGCTAAGCTGAAGGTAAGCTTAGATGTCTTGGAATTATAGGCCCATATCAGCATCCAGAAACAACTAAATCTGAAGCTAGTAAATGTTTTCATCTTGCTGAAGTGATGATTTATTTAGAAAGTGCATGTGCTAGAATTTTCTCTGCTGTCATTTCATACCTGTTTAGTTCTTCAATCCATTTTAGACAACTGGTTTGTGTTAAGGTGCACTCTTATGTGGCAATCTCCCCGATTTTACC
>JAOXNG010000002.1:15517519-15530107 GCA_028566535.1 Scolopax minor
CATCCCACATAAAATTCTTAGTTCTCATAGTCCTTTTGAAAGAAGTGAGAGAGAGGTTTTTGGGTTACTTAAGACTGTTTTAAACCCCAACTTTATGCCTAATGATCTTTAAATACACAAACATGAAATATTTGTACACACATGTGTCCTTATATATACTTTAGCGAAAAGCAATGAAAAGAGGAGTATCAAGTAATAATGAGCCTCCAACCTTGAGGTTAAATTTTTATTTTCTACTCAAGAGAAAGAAGAATAAATATGGGCTTTCATATTTGAATATTGTATTTCTGTACCCTCAGCCTGACACTGTTATGAAATGCTTATGCAAGTACATTAAATTTTAATGGTAATAGAACACTATTTTTCCTTGGTTACATGTTTTAAATTAATATGTAATTCCACTGGAGGCTAAGAAAGTCTGTCTCTTCATGTACTTTGGTGCACCCAGGCTGAAAGATAGGGCACACTGGGATACCTGGGATAAATTTTCAGGAACAGCACCTAGTCTCTTAATCAGACTCCATTACAGGTACAATACAATTTAATTCTTAGTAACAAATATCACCATTCTCAAAAAAATAAACCAGGAAATAAACTGTTTTTGGAGAATAAAGTATATGTTTTCTTCATTTAGGTTCTTTTTAAAATTTACATTTCCAAGCACATGACTATGTTTTCACATGTGTTAGTCCTGCCTTAGGAAGCATAAACATCATTATAAATTCCCGAAAGAAAAATGCCAGAATAAGCCCTAGCAGACTCAGGCATCAGGGTAGGGAAGGGAATGGGAGGGCAAAAAGTGGCTGGTTCTGGGGACTTTTGCAAGGAATCTTTTGCAAGGCCCCTTTTGGAATCAGGGATCAGGAAAACATTTGGGAAGAAGGGGCTCTTGGGAGCGCTTCCACCCAGGTGAAGCACACATACAGAACCTCATTAATACTCTGTATTTCCTCTTGTTAGTTTGCATGCAATAACCATGCCATACACATATCAAAACATGGTTTATTTTGGCACATATACTTGGCTAAACCTTCAATAAAAATGTTGCTTAAATCATCCAGACAGATCACAGTAGTTGTCTTTATGGGTTCTTGTGGGAGGGAAGATGGTAACTAAGATTGCAACAGAGTTAATGATACTGAAACATTTCTAACATTAATTTCTGTTGATTTCTTGAATCGTCTTTAAACTCTGAATATCTCCTGGGCCTGCTTTCCTTTTTCTCAGAGCAGAAGGGAAAATAAATCTATGCTTTAGATTTAGTGATATTTTCTAGGCATAAATCAAAGTATTTGTGATTGGTGAATGAAGTCCCTTTTCATCAGGTCCCTTATTATCTGCAACCTCTTTTCTTCAGTTATACATATATCTGGAAACATAACATCTATATTTATGAACAAATGGACATCTGTTTTGATGCTGATTAAACACCCTATTGCTAATTTTTGAGGACAAACACTGCCAAATATGGTGGTTCAATTGCATTGTCACTTCTTCTGTAGGGATAAGGAATCCTCCTAACAGATGGACAGAGTTCAGTTTGTCAGGGACTTGATTGCATACAATTTAACAGCTTAACAGCTGTGTACGGTCTTATGTTAATTATTTGCATGAAGAGTTTATCAATAAGGTAGCCTACGAGCTTTACTGAAACTTCCTACAGTAATGTTTAATAAAGCTTTTGCATTATTACTTTCAACAGTTATTAATTAGTAATGTTTACTTTTGCTACAATTTTCTGTCACAAGCAACACTTTGAACTGTAATTACATCACATATTTATCCAGATATTCTTTAACAGCAACTTCACAAAGAAAAATTGACAGGAGAAGGAGAAGGCTGTCTTTCTTTCAGGCTGCTCTGCGGAAGAGTACCCCTGAAAGGAGCCAGTTCAGGAATGTTGGGATGTAAACGCAGCAGGCAATTAAGCCCCACACACTTGCTCAGTCACTCCCTTCAGAGTAGGATGGGGCAGAGAATCAGAAGAGTAAAAGTTAGAAAACTCATGGATGGAGACAAAGACATTTTTATAGGTAAAGCAAAAACCATGTGTGCAAGCAAAGCAAAACAAAGCATTCATTCACTACTTCTTGACAGCAGGAAAATATTCAGTCATCTCCAGGAGAGCAGGGTTCCACCATGCATAATGGGAAGACAAACTTCACCACTCCAAATGTCTTCCCCTTCCTTCTTCTTTCCCAGTTTTATATGCTGAGCATGATGTCATATGGTATATGGTATGGAATATCCCTTTGCTCAGTTAGGATCAGCTGTGGCGGCTGTGTCTCCTCCCAACTTTTTGTGCATCCCCAGCCTACTCATTGGTGGGATGGTGAGACTCCTAAAAACATTAGTGTGTTATCAACATTATTCTCATCTGAAATCCAAAACAGCACTATTCCAGTTGCTGAAAGTTAACTCTGTCCTAAACAAAAGCCTAACAAGCCACAAAGGCGATTAAGGAACTCATATCATTCATATGAGAAGAGACAGAGCTGGGACCATTCAACCTGGAGAAAGGAAGGCTCAGGCGGGATCTTATCAACTATCACTACATATATCTTATAACTACACACACACACTGGGCGTGGGGCAGGGACAGACATGACATGGACAACACACCAAAAAACCCCACAAAAACTGTATCAGGAAATTTTTAAGTAGTTTTTGTCCTTGAAAGCTAGTTAGAAACCCACAAGTCTCTGCTTTTCATCTTCTTGATGGCTACCTTCTCACAATGACAGTGAGATACACCCAACAGACATGAGGAAACCATGAGGCCAGAATAAAAACTCCCGCAGAGTTGCAGTGGTTCTGATATAGATTAAATTCCTATGTCACAGTTTACTCTGTCTCAAGAATGGAGAAATTAGTGAAATTAGAAATTTCACAAACAACATTTTTATCACTATCTGATAGAATACACTTCATCATTGATATGACATGATTAAAGAAATACTAATTAAGGTCATTATGAATTCATAAGCTACCTTCCTTCATTCCAACATTTTCAGAATTCATTTACTGCTCAAGGTACCAAGTGAGGGCACACTATCCCTACAGTCCTACACTATCCCTATGCAGTTGGACTTTTCAAGGTGGCAAATACGCTTGTAAGCACACCTACAATTTTCAAGTGTGGAGGCTCACGTTACAGTCTGTTTTGCAAAGCAAGAACCTAGTAAGATTTTTCTTGAGATTACAGCTCTTAATTTTTGTCTCCCTGACTACTCATTTTAATAGTGAACTTCAAGTATTATCATAAATCTTTTCAAAATTAATACAGCTATTAACTCTGTAGTAAATAATTACCACAAACCACATTTTCATTCTGCTAATGAAGCTTTCTTCTAAATTAAGAGCAAATTAAAAGTTCCATGAGGGGATGTCCTATACCTATATACGTAAAAAAAGGTGGGGGTGTCAGAGGCTTAAGCCACAACTATATGGCCTGAATTGTGACTGCAACGTGAATAACCTCAACCAGTGATATTTTATCCTCCACTTGGTATCTACTGATTTCAAGTGAAACCACTTATGAAATTTGGTACTAGCAAATATGAAGGTATTACAAGCCTAATAATTACGCATTTTGGTAAATTTCAAGACAGACAGACAGACATCTCTGAAAAAACTCGGGTTAACTGATTCGGAAAAAAAGAATTAACAAAATTCTGTTAATTCAATGGCACAGTTGAACAACTAAGTTCCTATATTTAATACATTGGATAATTTAATCTTTATCTTCCAACACGATTCCCTTGGGGCAAAAATACAACTTTGAAATTGCTATGGGTTTAAGAATGTGAATGTTTCTTAAATATAGAAAAAGTAAGCTTTCCCTCTCTGTAAAAGCGCATGCCTTCATCAAATGAATAATTTAAACCCCTCAAGTCATCATATATTCCATTAATCTTTCTGTTCAATACACATATTAGCAATGAGACATTGTTGTGAAATCTTCAGTAGCAGTCCAATTGAAACAAACAAACATGTTTTTATACTTATTTTTAAGAAATGTTGCCTAGATGAAATAGATCAGTCTTTAAAATTAAACAGCAGGTTGTAAAAAACCACATTTACCATATTGTGAGCCTGTTTGGAATCATCACAAATACAGGTATATTAGATTTTTCATGTATAGCAGATCAAAGTGCATTACATTAGTTCAAAGACTCCGCGTTATTCCTCTTCCCGTCTACAGTATACTATATGAATCCTTGTCATTATATCAATTTAATCCACTGCCATTTTTTAGGCTACTGTTTGTCTAACCGAATGAAGAGCAGAATTGTTGGCATTTAATGTGACTGCATCGCTTTTTCCAACCCGCCTACTTTAAAGAAAAAGTTTGTTGAGTGCACACAATTCACTTTACAGATCATTTGAAATGCATAAACAATTCCAAATGCAGAAATAACAAAAACAATAATTTGTCATTTTGAAATGCTGAAACGCTTGGAGGAAGATTTGAATATAGTACACTCTTTTGTTTGTAAGCATGGTGATTTGCCAAGCTACACCTCACACTGCACTAACCCTAGGGCATTCCAGTCACAAACACACTTTGATCTGCTGTGCTTTTGGATTCTCTCTCTGAGGGCTCTACCTTTCTTGACAATCCCAGAGGGAAAACGCAGCCTTGCATTCTTTCCCATCTACCACTCCAAAACGAACACTCCATATGCTTGCTGCTAGTTCAGCCTTGCACTGTTTTTCCACAAGCTTGTTTGTATAATAACGACAGCTGCAGGATTCTTCAGCTAGAAGTTGTGAATTAGATTTAAAAAAAAACAAAACAAAAAATCACTATCGAGATTACACAACAAATGAGAACTATAGAAACAATATTACTCCTGCATGGTCTTAACTATATACCACGAGAAGCAGAATGCAGCCACAGTTTTGTATTGGTGTTTCTGGGCATCTTATTTAAAGGGGACTAAATACAGTTAATATTTAATTTGTTATACTAACAGTCAAGAGCCAAACATCAACAGATAAGAAAATCAAAATTCGGTGGAAAGTAACTGTAGACTCAAATCTCTGTTTCAACACACCACTACTCAGATCTGCTAAGAAAAAAATATTGCAAAGGAGCCAACAGTGATACAAATCTATTACAGAATATATCTGTATGTGTTAACAAAAATTATAGTTGTGGCAGTGTAAGGCCTTTTTGGTGTAAATATCTAGCTTAATCTGTTTAAAAATACATTGACAACATACAGTATCTAGCAACAGCTTGATCTGGCACTATATATTCCGCATGAATTCAGATGCTTGAGGAAAAAAGAGAAAAAAAATGACAAATCAAAAGCAGCAGCCCTTAGGTCTTTTGTCCACAGTGCTCTTCAGAGTTTTAAACTGGGTGTCCTTATCTTCATGTTCTAAATAACTTCAGACAGAGCATTTCCAGAACATTCTGTTGGCACATTTCTCCCAAATCTTCTACTATCATAACGAAAGTAAAATTTGAGGGTATGGAACAGCATATGTTAAACTAATGCTATTTTCAACTTTTTTATTTTTTTCTGGCCCTGCTGTTTACTCGCCTGCTCCTTGGTGATGGTGATTAATTGTACTGCCATGAAGGAGGGGAAAGCCAGCCTTGGAGCTCATCTCTGGGTAGTTCCAGAAATGTCTTGTGATTTCTTGGTCTAGTCACATAGCAGCCATCAAATTCCTTTTCCCACAGTGAATACTAGCAGAACACACAACAGCGACAAGGGAAGAAATGCCAAGTATGCTATTTTTCATATTCACTGGGAAAGCCTTGAATGAGATGCTTCACAGTCTCATAAGTATACAAGAAATTATTTAGTAAAGACTAAAAAATACCATTAACACTTTTTTATGGAGTTGACAATTTGGCTTTTGGCACATAAGAACTCTTCCTGCTTCAAGCCATTTCCACTAACCATCAATAAATAAAATATCATGCAAATGAATCTTCACTATGATGCTTCACAAAATCCTTACATCTGCTAAAATACCTTTAAAAAAACAACAAACCAACCAAACAAACAAAAAACCCCAAAACTGGATATACTTAAATTCCAAGGCAGGGTATAATGTTGAGCTATACTATTTGGTACCATTTCTGAAAAAAAAATACCAATTTGGAAGATTTATATCTATTGATTCATTTGAATACATACATAGAAATTAAATGCAAATTTGTATGTATGCATGCAAAAGGAGTACCTTTCCATATATAATTACTTCATATTCTCTCTCAAGGTACATTTCAGAGCAAATCAAAACACTATATCACATTAAATAAAAATAGCATTTATAAACATTAATGACAAACAACTAGATGCAGACAAAATGCTAACAGTTTCACTTTCCAAAATTCAAGGGCAGTCACTTTGCTTCCTTGCCTCAGTGTGCAAACCACATAGTTAAATTCTTTATTTAAAAGTGATCATGTAAAATGTACCAATACTCCCATCTATAATAACATTAGCAGCATAACTTTACTAACGTAGACATAAATTAATATGCTTAGTTTTTAATACTATCTAATGGAAGAGATGGAAAGCAGAAAAAAAAACCATCTCCAGCATACCAGGAAGAAAAATCGAACACTTGAAAATTGAAAAACGTAAGATGCCAAAAGAGATTCTTCAATGTCTCAGCCATTTACTGTAGAGATCTTTTCTCATTTGCTGATGACTTTGGCAGACCTGGTTTTGTCACCAGTCACTCTGTACTTTGTTTAATTATGCAGTACACCAACAGAAATTTTCTTTCTGATTGCATAAATCACAGTGCTTTGACACCAACCTCAATAGGGGCTGCTAGAACAATACAGCGAGAGCTATTGACTCCATCTCTCAAGTCCACAAGGTGTATCATTTAGCCAAGAGTGATAATTAGGCACAGAATATACTGAAAACTGTCAATAGGCATGTCAATAGGAGGACTCTTAGCATCTAGCATCCAGTGAATCAATGGTGTTTTTCAGCTATAAAATCAAGAAAATGATAGCTTTGAAATGAATGGTGGAAAGGAAACATGAGGCTCCTTAGGGAGGAATAAAACAGCTCAATTTTCCCTCACTGAGTGGCTCTCCAACTGCCTCACTCAATGGAAAAGGTCACAGAACATTACAGCAAAATATCTCTGAAACAAGATGTACAACAACGCTGGGACATGACATGAAGTACAAGCACACTACAAAGGCCCGTATATCTCTGACCTGACAGAATTAAAGCATGGGTCAGCAGATGCCAGACAAGACAGGAATTGAAAGACAATGATTGATCTGTGCAGAAGAAAATATGAGTGTCTGCATGTATGTATGCATACACGAACGTGATTATATATACAGTATGCCCCTTCCCCTCACAACACTTTTTAAAGCCATAGTCTTGCTTTCTTCTTTGGTTTTTGGTTTGGTGTTTTTTTTTTTTTTTTTTTTTTTTTTTTTTTTTTTTTTTTTTTTATGTATGTAATTTCCAGCTGAAGTCCAAGGAAGGCATAAAGCTGATCTATTTGATACATAACTTTTTATTGACGTATTCCTACCAAATACTGTACCAGAATTAAACTGATCCTGGAATACCACTTGCATGTATCTTTTAAAGCAAAAATATACAATGTAAAGTCACAGTTAAATATAGTTCTCAATACTGGAGGAGTGGTGATAGGAAGCCATTTCCATTTACCCAGAACTCTTTCAACTAAATGTTTTAATTGGCATAGAGAGACAAAGGATTCCAAAGGCAAATAACACAAAGCCTGCTCTGAGACCTGGCACATGTCTTACAAAGTCTGGTTTACAACTGCAGCTGTGAAGAAATCATAGCCTCTGCACCACAGTTAGTTAAAACACTTAGAAATTAAGCCGTAAACAAGAAAGAGCTACAGCGCTGACAGGACAGGGAAAGGGAGTAAGAACAAAACCAACCCAGTGAAGAGTTTCAAAGTTACCACAATTTGTTATATTTTTCCTTTGGACCCTAAAGGAAATGGTCTTTTAAAAAGTAGCTGTTTAGTAATTGCAAAGCCAAGACGTTATCTGATACCTATCTTTGAACATCCAATTCATTGTTTCCTCCAGGAAATCTTGCTGTGAAAGTACAAATGTCTTCTGAGAAGCAACTGCTAAGAGGCCCTGTGGCATTCCAAGATTCTCAACTCTTCAGTAATTACTAAATCAGTTTCTTCAGTAATTGACAGCCATGCAAAGTGATCCCGGGACCTGAATGCCAAGCTCAATTCTTTTCTGTTCCTACATCATTTGAAGTATAAAACCACTCATAATATAGCTTAGATTCTAACTCATTCTCTTGTGTGTTTTGAAGCTAAACAAAACTAAAGGAGTTGGCAGCAGCCACACCATCTCCCAGTTGAAGCCATTAGAGGGGCACGATCATGATGCAGAGGGACTGGATCTGTTGAATAAGGAGCTGCCATCTTTACACTCACTTTTCCATAAATGGTCTTTAAATATCAGTGGGTTTCTTTCAATATCTTACCTAGAACTATACAAAACATGAAGCCACAAGTAATAGAAATCTTGACTCTTGTTGGCAGAACTAACATATAGTAGGTTTTCTTCTGCCTTTCTTTATTTGGAACTTCTAGCACTGAATAACAAAAAGCCAACAAATTGCTATGTGAGAAATTTGAGTTTAACGTCAGACGAAGTGTTTCATCCTGGAAGTGCTAGCAAGGGAGAGAATGCAACCAACAGCAGCAATAGCCCTTCATGGCCAGAAAAAAAAAAAAAGTTAGAATTGCTCTTTTACATGATACAGCATTCAAGAGATCTTGTCATAGGCAAAATTTGGCCACAATCATCTGGTGAAAATACAGCTTTAAGTATAAACCCTTTGAATGGTTTATATGACTTCATTGTAGCAAGCTAACAGGTCTTCCTTCTAACTGGCCAACACTACCCAAAGAATCAAGAAAGGGCCTTCAACTAGAGCATAATCTTAAAGAAATGTCTTTTGCTAAGTATGAAAGGATGAGATTTCTCATGAATGTGGATAATTTATAAACTCTCCCCTCATACACTTTCATGAGCATTAACCAAGACTTAAAAGCCATGTTCATAACACACAGCTCCATAACTTACAGAAATGCAACGTTGTCTATTACATTTTCACAGCGCCCTTTAAAAACACTAAGAAAGTAGAAGGACAACTGACCTGGCAATCCTAGATATTCTAACAGTATGAGTAATCATGTTTGAAATCCATGGGTAAGAAGTGTTTCAAGAAGGGAGAGAAAATTCAGACCCCAAACAAGCAAATAATAATAATAAAAATTGAATCACAAATGCATCATGTGGGAAGAACCATCTGTGTTTTTTAAACACTCTCCCAGAGCAGTGCATGTCATCTAATCCATTTTCATGGATTTTAAAACAGATCTTTTTTCTAAGTGGTTTCACTTACAAGTCTCCAAGTAGTACTTTTATGGTTATCACACAGACATTGTTTTTAACAAAACACATTTAATTACTAAGGTTGTGGAAAAGCAGTAACCAATGCCTAATACAGAAGAAAATGAACAAGGGTGTAGATCAAAGGACTTGAAAGAGCACCTGCTGCAGAAGGTAGATAATCAGCAAGCTATCAGATTTCAGAAAATAGTTACAGGGATGTAATATTTTTGTTGGTAAACCTGCTTATAAACTTCCTCCTCCTCTTCCCCAATCTTTTATTCCTGGTCTTACACCTCACTTTACTTTCTCCTGCAACTTTTTTCAGAACTGTGTTATAAACTCAATTACTGAAGTGATCCAGGTTTTACAAAGCCTTTTGTTGTTAAGCAATAGCATTAATTTAATTGGAGAAAATTCAGCATTTTGCAGTGGTAGGCCCATGGCTCAGAAAACAATACAGTCTCTTCCTCCCTGCCCTCCAAAGGTAAAAGTCAATCAAATAAACCCAACTTTGCAGGTTGGAATATGTTATCTAGATGGAACAGCTTTTCTTCCAAATAGCCCTCAGAGTCCCCCCATTGCTGAGATTAAGTAGAGTCCAGTATCAAGTCTTGGTCAAAAAAACCTGTGAAACTATAGCATTCTTTATTACTGTTCCTGTTTTTTTTGTTTCTCATGCTTTTTTTGTGTCGGTAATAATCAAAATTAAAGACATGGTATAAACAAATAGGTAACAGCATTTTAGCCATGATCAAACAAATGTTCTTTATATTTATTTAATTTCTTAGATGGTTATAATTTTTTCTAAAAATTTATGTTTACAAAAAACAGGAAAAATTGGCTGTTCCTATAGTCTCCTCTGCTTCTCTGGGACAGATCTGCTGAAAGACACTTTATCAATGCAAAGGCATGTTTCATGACAGTTACCAAATAAAGCAACAGCAGTTTCAAAAATCAAAGAACGTTCCTTTGGGACAGCATTATTTGCATGTTCATAATGAATACTTAACTACACATCTGTGCAACCCTTTAGGTTTTTTGGTAGGAAGTGATCTCTTAAGAGGACTTTGCCAACTTCCAGCAAACACTCACTCAACCTTTGTTGGGCTGAATGAAATCAAGCTTATCAGTAAGCTTTCAGCCTCATTTTAAACAGTTTATAAAAAGCCATGTGATGAATTACTGATTGAAGTGACCAGCTTGTTATGCCAGAAACTGCCTTAAAATCAGAGGGCCACAACTGAGCAGGAATTTTGATGAAGTGTTACAGTTTATTGCTTTTATTTCATCTGCTAAAAAATGAAGTACTCAAACAGTATTGCATGTACTCCTACACTTAAATAATCATCAGGTTGACTTATTCTATTACAAGTTATCTATTTTTTCAATAAATATCTGATTTTCTGTTAATAAAAGAACAACAAGGATGAGAACATAGACACGTTTGCTGAAGATGAAATAAAATCTTCATGTTGGTATATCAAAAGTTCATTGTGGGCACACAAACAAAGCTAAACCGCAGAATAATAAAATTGCTGCTGTCATTTGGATCAGCAGTTTGGTCAACAGCAAGATCTGCAGTCAAACTTGGTGCTTCTGACACCAAACACAGTAAAAGGGCAAAAAGGTTATGCACTTGGATAGGATCAACAAGATCAAGCTTTTGCCACGTGTGCTAAGAGGCCCAAAAGAAATACAATTAAATTAAGAACAACAATGGAAAATAAGCTTCAGCAGCCATTTTTCAACTACATATTCAGTTTATTTACTATTCAGTGAAAGAAGTACTCCAAACTGCATTTTAAATGCAATCTTGAAAAAAAGAAACAAAAAAAAACCCAACAAAAAACCCAACCATAAACCAATCCCAAAAAAAAAAAAAAAAACCAAATAAAAAACTGTGTAAAAGAAGCAAAATCACAGACAGAATGGATTCTCTTCAGCCAACTTTACACCGGCAAATCCCAGAATCACTCATACCTACCTAAAGCAAATCTGAAGACCAAGGATATTAGTGTCTCTATGGTTAACCAAAGCCCATATTTGCTGCAAAGTATAGATCCCAAAATGAATGCAGAAGCTGAAAAAAATTCCAGGTGCACAAGAACGAATTGGCAAGTCTCAAAGAATATGAATAATATAAATTTACAACTTCAAGTGATGCCTGTGCGTGTACTTGATAATACAGACGCACTGGGTTTCATTTACCCCTGCACATTCAGATACTTGAGAACACATTGCCAGAAACGAGGCAATTGTACACATCCAAACTCCATTCCTACCTAGCCAGATGTATATCTAGTTATCCAAGAGTGCAAGCTGGGAATTACCTCTGAGAAATGTAAATGTTACAATTTAAATAGGTCAACAAAGTCCTTTTAAACAATTTATTTAATGTAACAAGTAGACAGGCAGTGCATGAAGACATATAAAGTACATTTTCAAACACTTTGATACCTAATCAATAAAATTAGGTTTTCCAATAGGGAGCAGGGAGGAGAAGGGGAAGGAGAAAGCCTTTTTTTGTGCATTGATTGTATTTCTCACTCCTGTTGGCTCAGGTCCTGTGTTATGGTGTGGGGAGTGGGGTGAGGGAGGCAGAGGGTGGAATGGCAGCAGCAATTCACATAATCTAAGTAAAGCTTTTTATAAATACAGATTTAAAAGCTGAAAATTGATCTATTAGCCTCACAGATGCAGAATTCTCAGAAACAGCTCTTTTGCAGGGTGTGTAAGTATCTATTTTGTTGAACAGGTCCTCACAGACAGGAGTATCATCCGTCATTATGGGCCTTAGGGGACAGGGTGGAGGTGGGGAGGTGTACAGGTAGGTGCTACTACACAGGTTTTTGAACATCCACTCCAACAATAAAAACTAATTTGAAGACGGCAAAAAAAAGTTGGTTTTGAACTCTACCCAGAGTAGGCAACATGTAAAAACCTCAACAATGACAATTTCTCTTTCCAGTTACCCAAACTGGTATTTATTAAGAGATTTTGAAAGCATAAAAAACCAGCCAGGCGTGATTTGCCTTACTCCACAGCTTCAACTCAAGCTAATAGTGGGGATAGGAGCTGAATTTATGCTACTATCAATAGGAGCAGCATGTGCTGGGCAACATCACAACTCTCTAATAATATATGCCCCAGACACTCCCAAAAACAAAAGAAACTCTCTCCCC
>JAOXNG010000002.1:15534299-15553057 GCA_028566535.1 Scolopax minor
GAAAAAAAGGCTCATACTTTATCAAATTTGGTCCCACGTGGATTATTCTACCTGACATATCTGGATGAAAATATATCAGTATACTTTTATTTTCCAGTATTTTAATCTATGTGCCTTATTGATATTATTTTTTTTTAATTATATTATAAAATTTATGGGAGATTCGCCATTAATTTTTAATGAATGCCTTGTAACTTCATCTGCTGGGGACAGACTTAAACCAATACAAAGAACTTTTAAAGTTCTAGCTCTCCCATTTTGTAGCAGTAGTATAGATAAGTCCAACCGGACATGAATTGGTTGTGCTAAGCACTGTCTCATTCAATTATATTTCTCAACAAAAGATCTTTTAATTCAATGTTGGAGTTAATGGCACAGAGCTAACACTTCCATTACAAATGTTAACTCATTAGTCTTACAGCAATTATCACTACTGAGTAAAATGTAAATTTGCCATTCCAAATAATACAGCAAAAATTGTATCTTTTCAGAACAAACTGTTTTGCTCAAGTAGGAATGAGTGGCGTATTCTTGTTAGATATATCTAAGGCAGTTTAACTGTTGTGACCCAAACTGACAAGATTCCAGATGAATACAGCAAGATAAGAAAACTGGAAATATAAGGCTATGCAAGGAGCTGTGTTACAAATCTCCCTAACAAAAATATATTTTTTTGCATTTTGGAACTTTTCACATCTTATATAAAAAAACCCACAATTATCATTTGCAGGAGCAACAATTTTGGCAACAGAGTGTTATCTTGACAAGCTATACACTGATTCTACCACTTTGTTTCACCACCTTTTTTTTTAAAAAAAAAAAAAAAAAGCTGGCAGTGCCAATTTCAAATCACTCTTCTATAGAATTTGGCTCGAGGTAGCATAGTAAAGAAATAAAATGCTGAGTGTTTGCATGCAATGTAATGAAATACCCATAAAAATGACCAGAGTAAAGTAAATCTTACTGTTCCATGGGTATACTTCTACTGAAGACCCACTCAGGTAGGACACAATTGTTTTTAACTATCTAGGAAGTTTAATGGTAAACATAATGATTTAATATGATTAATAAATGCATTCAGGAAACTAAGAAAGCCTTTTCAAACTAGTTTTTATAAATCACAACTTGCAGGTTTTGTACATTATATTATGACCACCAGGAGGCGTTAAATCCAAAAAGCAACATAAGCTTTGTGTTCAGGGTCTCCCTATTTGGTTGTTTCTCACATGAAGAGAATCTACTCACTGGGTTTGTAGTTCTCAACCTCATTAATGTTGTTGCTACTGTAATAGATATTACCAATACTAACTGTTGGAAAGATCCTGTTTACATACAGATAAAAGTAATTCTATTAGACTTTACATCAAGGTCACACATCCTTCAGTAAATAATAGTAAATGTCTCTAAGATTTTATTTCTGCTTGAATGGGAAAACAAACTGAATAAACCTGAATGAAAAGCACTAATCCAAAACAGCTGTGCCTCCAGCTGAGACAGTGAGAAAATCATTAGAAAAAAAAAAAAAAGAGTAACCATAAAGTAATCACCAGAAAATAAGAGTATTGGCTATGCAAGGATTTGAACTGTGGTATCAGTTCCCAGAGGTATGTTGTATTGTCAGTCTAACCTATTGAAAACCCAAACCACAGAAAGTTCATGGATAGGGTTTTGATTTTAATCACTCTTTTGGTCTACCTTCATTTTTCCCAACTCTCCGGTACCCAAACATGGGTGCAGAGCAACTGAGTTTCCAAAACACGTAGAAATTAGGTGATTTGGGTTTTAATACAAGAGCTCTTAATATAAAATTAAGTTACAGGAAGTAACCTAGGTTACAGAAAAGTCTGCCCCGGGATTCAGAGCATCCAACTTCTTGCTAGTCTTCTCCCTCCCATCCCCCAAGTTCTTTTGTCTTAAGCTCACTACTCTCCTTCATCCCCCCAAATTAACAATACACACTTTAGTTTTCTGCTTCAACTCTGATACATGCTCCCATAATCCTCCTCCAGCCTGAAAGACCATCCACCTTCCTCCTTGGCCTAGGTATGAAATGGCAGGAGACAGCTTTGTCCCTCAACTACACCCAATGAGTCCTCTCTTCCCCTTCCTGCTGTTACAAAACTAAGGAGGAGGAGAAGCAATAGGAAGTCTGATCCAGTTTCAGCCATGTGGGGCAAGGAGGATTACCTTTCAGTTTCTGCATTAATCCTCTTTTCTTCTACAAGAGGTTTGACAAATACTTTCTCTCCAGTATACACTTGCCCAAAACACTAGCATGTTCATTAGAAGAATGTCAGATATGCTCTGTCATCTGCAACAACCCTAACCAGTTACTTCTCCCTGGAGACGGGGAAGGACAAAAGCTCTCAATTTGAACAATGCCTGGAAGTCACATAAAGGCTGAGATTTGAGATCTCTCAAGATCTGGCCACTCTGGCATCAGCATAGGCCTAAACTAAGGAGGGCTCTTTGAAAATTCTTATCGTGCTTCCTTCCTCCTCCTTCCTTGAGCTTAAGCAGAGTTTACTACAGCTTGGCCTTTAATTGACAAAACCCCAGGGAGTCAGAATCTTTTTTCTCTTAACACCTGTGCTTTTCTCAATCACTATCTTTTAAGACAACCTTATCATACAAATCAGATTAGTTCTATCTTATGAAGAGCAACTGACTCCTCTAGTCCACAGCATTTGATATCCAACAACAAATAAAGTACGTCCAAATAGCTTCACCATGAGGCATAGCATTTATTTGCACAGTGGAGAAATTTGTGACATTCCATTTCCAATCAAAATATGGCCTGCTTCATCCTGACATTGGTGGAGATGATCAAACTCAGAAATTCTTCAGAGCCCCTCTGTGGTCACTCATGAAAAAGCATTCCCATAGCCTGCAAAAGGCCTGGGATTTCAGCCACCACCGTCCTGTGACCTACATAAAATCTGTTAAATTAGGCAAGGTCAAAACAGGAAACTTCTTCCATCTGTCACCTCAAGATCAGAAGTTTTTTGAAAATAGGAAGAAGTGTAACATTTTGTGTTCAGATGCAGAAAGTGAAGAAGACAAATGGGCCAAACAGATTTGGACCACGCCGTCAGCAAAACTAAAGGAGTCTGTGAATTCCCAAGTTTTCACATGCTCCTGCAGGGGCCTGGGTACCTGGAATTCAGCTGCACATTTAGCAGTTTGCTCTCTCTGATCATCTCTAAAGCCTGTAGCTGTCTGTTGGCCATCTGTAACAGGTTCCTCAAGCACTTTCAGAAACCCAGCCTCACCAAACAGTAGTCCCACAGCAAATGGATGTGACTTACAGTTACAGTATGTTCCAAAGGCCAGATGAAGCAAACAAAATAGTGGCCTTCCTCCCCCATCCCCACCTGCTCCACAGGGAACCAGACCCTCCTGCAGATGAGGACCAGGCAACTGTCTATTGTAGAGATTCAGCTTCCACCAAAACTAAAACAGTATGAATACAACTGCGCTTTGAGCACCTTGTTATTTTTACATCCTTTAATTTAATTAAGCACCCCACAGACAGTAAAAATATTCTCTATATAAAGAAAAAAAATTAAGATCTGAAGCTCTATATATAGTGTTTGCTAAAATATCTCTTTGGAAACACCCTTTGCCAAGTAAGTGCCAAAACTTCAAAGGCTGAATTATTATATTGAAATATTTGTACTGCAAGTTTATTTCTTGTGAGGCACGGCTGGCAGGTGGAGATGGCATCTTTCAGCTCAAAGACCTGATCCAGGCAGTAACTGGAAAGAGCTCTTTGGTGGCTTATATGAAATGAGTCAGTGGATCTCAGACCAGCCCTCAATAAATTAGAACCACATCACAAAAGCATCTGTAAGAGTCACTTCCTTTGTTGATGCCCTTCTAAAGGCCAAGGACTGAATACGAGGGGGAAAATTAATTGAGAAAGAGAAATGAAATTCTAAATAACTCAATAAGTAATGCTAGAAGACTGCTGCTCTTCACCAGAAGATTTAAGTTGACATACTGGATCGATATGTAAAAATGCAAGCAATACTTTATAGATGTCATCTCCAAATAAAGATCAAGAGAAGAAAATCAAATCTACATTCATTGTATTTACATAAACAGTAAAGTATTATCAGATGGATTGTTTGACACATAATTCATATAAATGACACGTGTACTTACATATTGTATCTCATATGAGTAATCTAGACAATCTAGTTTATCTCTGACAATTAAGACTCCTACTTGGGCAATGTTATTATTGAAACTTTAATTGAGGAAAACTCAAGATTATTTAGTGCTGTGAGAATACTGGAACAATCTTTCTGACTTGTATAATTTACAATAGCGTCTTCCCCAAAAAGGCAGTGAGTACAGAGTGATATACTAACACAGCACGTCTCCTGTAACAGAAACAAACAACCCTGGAAAGATAGAGGGAAGGCAAAAGTTAAACTAAAACTTAATTTTGCATTCTGATAAGTGTATGTCTTTGTACACCACCATAAGTAATGAACGTGCACACAGACATACTGTTCAAAACCACAGAAAAAAGTATCCAAACACTAATACTCAAAACAAACCACTGTGGCTCTCTTGTACCTTTCAGCATAAAGCAGATGAAAATGGAGATTCTTTGTCCTAAGAGTATCACAGGCACAAAGCGGACTTTGGAAGTCCAAAACTGAAGTCATTTAAAATTACTACACACAAATGATTGGAGATAAACATTTGTACTGAAGTGAAGGTCATACTAGCATGTCTACTATGTCTATTACTACGTTTAAACAGATAGGTTATGATGGCTCTGTTATTTTCTGACTACACATATGTTAACCTCTTCCTCTTGGGGACAAACAGTAAAGAAGTGGCATCACTGTGGAAATCAATCACACCAGCTCATACAAGCTGCCAGCTCACAAATGGCAGTTGTACAAGCAGATATAAAATATTTTCAGTGACTACATTTTTTTATTTTTATGCCATTGATTAATTAGGTGAGACACTGTTTCTTGTCTTAAACCTACTCATCTTTTGTTTTGATCTCATTCAAAAGCCGCAATTGATTTAGGGATGTTACATCACAAATATAGGTGGTGCTGCATCTGAAAACTCTTTAGTTTGTTCTTGAAGTGTGATTTTGTAGCCTTTGTAGTTCAGACTTCTTTAAAGTGCCTCAACTTGTCTGAAATCCAACTGTATCATTAAATACTGAGACTATTTCACTCAAGCAGCATAGTTCTTTATAGAAATCAAGACTCCTAGAAGATACCCAGGACGCTGAATATTACTCATGCTTCATATGACACAGAAAATATCTGCATAGGAAATATTGCAATTAATAAGAGGTTTTTTCAGGTCCAAAGGGAATTTAATGCAAAGTTCTCCACACTGCAGCCAAAAAGGGGGTTTCATCCTCCAGCTCCCTTATTTATCTCCAGACATTCCTGGCAGTCACTCTTCCTTGTTCCTGCACTGGTGCCAGTGTGGGCCCAACTGACTCACAAGAAAACCAAGGAAGAGGATAGGAATAAAGTCAGGGGAAGCCAGATGACCCTTTTTGGCGACAATGAAACACTGATGCCAAATTAAAACATAAGTATAAATGTGTTGAAAGACCATTTGCCCTTTTCTTTCTTTCTATTCCTTTGAAACAAAGAATCAAAAAAGAAGGGTAGATATTTATATAGCACTGTTCTTTATCAAACCTTCATTATTCAATCTGTAACATATACTATTTTTCATATTTTAAAAAGTGCCCTGTGTACTGGAATTTGAAACATACAATAGCCTCATATTCAATCCTGACCTGACAGCTGTTTGAAAAGAAAATAACAAGAAAATAATCAGAGGTAAGGTAAATAATCAGGGTTGGAGGGTGGGGGGGGCTATGAATGGAAATGCGATGTAATAATAAAATTACAGACAGGTTGCAGAGCAAATGCCGTTTTTGTGTCAGGGAATTGGGAGATGGGTGAACGTGGAATTCAATAGAAGTCTCCACCAACCATCCGAATAAGGACAGATTACACTCAGACCAAGCCTTCTCTTGAATGCAGCCTACAGATACACTGGAGAATCATAGAAAGTTTGGATTGGAAGTGACCTCTAAAGGTCATCTGGTCCAACTCCCCCTGCAATGAGCGGGTACATCTTCTACTAGATCATGTTGCTCAGAGCCCTGCCCAACCTGAACTTGAATGTTTCCAGGGATGAAGTAAGGCACAGTTAAGTGTTGCATGGAGTTGTCTACTACCAGGAAAAGTATTCATATCCATCTCTCTTCACTTTGGCTAGAGAAAATACAAAAGAAAACAAAAAAAACCCAACAGAACAAAACCAAAAAAACAACCCAGCTTAGTCAGCCTTCTCTTGTATTTGCTCTGTGACAGATGAGGTCTGCAAGGATCTGTCCACTGTAATTATGACACTTTGCATTTTCCCTTGAAGATTAATCCACAGTTTTAATAATGGTTTTGTTCTGGCTTGTTTTCCCTTGCATTTTGGTTATAATATTTATACCAAATCAAGTACATTTTAACATTCACATCTAAGAGATGTTTCTGCTCAAAAATGCCCAACTATCTGAACAAGAAAATATTGATATTGAAAATACAGGAACTTCCCAGGTATGCAAGGATTCTCAGCCTTTTCTAAGAAGTACCATAACAAGCAACACAGTAAGTGTTATTGATTGAAAGACAGAAAATTAACAAAGTAATGAACTAACAACAAACAGCAATTCATAAAGGAATTCTCCATATCATTATAAAACTCTAATCATCCTAAGCTTTGGAGAAAATATTTTGACACAGAAAGCTAGTAATGTGTAAAAAATCAGCATTAACCTCTTTCATATTTGTAATAATGCTAGGCCAAAATAGGAACATATATAAGCATAGAGACAAGAGATTTTAGCAAAACAGAATTACAGCTATCACAGCAGTTTGTGGATAAATTATTAGGTTTATTACTGCTAAAGTAGTTTGAATAGAAGTGTTCCAGCTGTTACATCTGATCACCAGCACACTGCCAATTTTCTCTGCCAGATAGTCCTTTTATGCATTGGGGAACTTGTTGCAATTAAGGGATTTTCTCACTTCCTTGTAATTCTGTGATTTACAATGTTGTCTTAAAAATTCAATTGTATGACCATATTCAGTTCCTTTCATTAAAAATCTGCTACATACAGAACCAAATGAAACCACCAAATCCATCTCTAGTGAGAAACCCAGGTTAACATATTTCTAATTGTGCTTGCTGCATAGTATGTTGCTGCTGGTACGTCTGACAGCAAATAACTACTGTAAACCTTAGAGCATATTTGTGGGAAGTCTTTTTAATGGAATGCTTTATGCTTCAGTAATCCCTCACTACCTTTAGAAGCATATTTAAAATTGCAGGCTATTCTACTAAAAATAATGTTACGCTTTTTTCCTTCAAACCCTTCGATTTCTAAAACAAAATATCTAGCAGTAGATGTTGATGAGTGGAAAAGCACTAATCCTCTAGTAGTCTAAAGTTCTCATCAGTAAGATAAACCTACTCAATTGCAGAACTGTATTATCATTAAATTTAATCCTTTCACTTTTTACTATCTCAAAATACATTTCTTGTTTCAGAAGGAATTTAATCTAAAAAATTAATCTACTACTGGAAAGTGCAGCAGCACTGAGGCTGGTAGAGCTCACCTAATCACTAGGGTAACTAACTTCAGAAACTTTGGCTTTTCCCACAGGTTTCCCTTCACAGGGCTAATCAAGCCAAATCTTGTTGTAGTATCTGACAAGATACCACATATGTTGGTCCAGCAGGTAAATTTAGAGTCCATTCTGCAGCATCTCTGAGCTACATTCCCAAGCAGAAGATTAGGGAACGTTCCTCAAAAAGTGATTTAGAACCCAAAGCCACAAATGCCATTTTGTAGAGTTCTCTTACTGAGTATAATGCATGACTAACAGAAAAGAGTGCATGTTCCTTATCGTTTTATAGTTTTGGACATTAAGATTTTTCTGAAGTGATCACGGAATTTTGAAAATACCTCATACGCTTACCCACAAATGTACTTGGACACTGAATCAATTGTGTCTAGCTAGGACTAGCTTCTCTTCTCCACATTCACCCATCTCATTAGTTACCTGTCACAAAACCAGCACCTACACTGCAGCCTTTTGCGCCTCTTCAACCTTCCAAAACAAGAGGGATCAAGTGATTACCAACCATCTGCTGCAGAGAGCCCATGTTACGCTACACTACACAGCTAAAATATAAGGCAATCCCAGTCAGATAAGCAATCTCCATCCTTCATTTTACCAAACTAAAAAGTATTCTTTGTTTTAACTCCATATTAACTTGTTAGGGGGTATCCAAAAAATTATCCTGCTAAAAATGGATCCTTTAGCTACCTTCTTTCACTAAAAAACCCCTCAGCTTACATTGATTAAATAATTAGTTTCTCATCTCCTCCACTGCGTTGTCAAAAAGAAGACATACACCTGCCTTGGCTTCCAGCAAACAAGCTATTCCACATATAAAAGTTTGTTGAGATCAACGTGCTCTGCTCAAAAACCTCAGCTTTAAAAAAAAAAAAAAAAAAAAAAACCACACTATAAAAAAAAAACATATAAACTTGAGGTATTATGAAACTTTGACTAATCCACAAGTATGGAATTAAAGTAGATGATGTTTCAGTAAGTCTACGCTCTCAAATGGGCATAGAACAGAGAAGGAAATGAGAAAACTAATCAAAGAATAACTCCACAAACCCTGACGTTTGGTTTCTCTCCAGCCAGAACCCTCAGAAAAGCTAGCATGAAATGTTCTTAAAAATAAATGTTTTGCCATTACGATAAACCAGACTGTTACTAACTCCAAGCAGTGAAAACATATCACTAACATGATAGGTACATCATTTAGGGTCAGCAATTTCTTAAATCTTTGTTGTCTGAAGAGACTCGCTGTCACTGAAGAAAATAAAAAGTTAGCTGTAATTTGTAGTGGTAGGCAAATCAGAGTCTGCAGAAAGAAAGCAATGCTAAACAATCTGTTAAAATTTTTGAATGTTGCTTCTTTCAAAGACCATAAGGAAGATATCACCGTCTCTTTGCTTTCAGTGAATATCATTGACAAGTTCAGAAGCTGAAGATTACATATTATTTATAATCCAGTCTCTGGAGATATCTTTGACTATTAAGAATCAGAGCTCCCCATTCCATAGATTTCAGGCACACAGAGCTGAAGTGCTTTGCAGAAGGGTCACAGAAATATTAATTAATTGGAGACCAACATGGACAATATCAAATACATGATAATAAGTCAAGTGCTGTTAACTATGAGAGCGCATTGGCTGTCATTCCCTACGTTTCTGTACTGCCAGTTTGCTCACTGCAAAACCTTGCTCTGAGCTATTCAGCAACAGTTGTTCTAATTAACTTTCCATTGTTTTACACTCATCTGATACAGACTCCCCAACATACCCAGAAGTTCTGATAGATGTGTAATTTTTTGCCTTTTGGTACAACATGAGGGAAGAAAGAAGAAAAAAGCATTGAGGTGTGGTGGCTTTTGGTTTCCTTTAAGAGAAATTTGGAACACATGCATTTCTTTATTTCCACAGGGAAAGACAGGCCTTGTCTCTCATGCATGCTTCGTTATGTGGCTACCCTAAATTGTACATTGAATAACTACTTTATTTATGATGTTTATTCCTTCCCTGTTGAGGTGACTACAGTGAACAATTAGACACCACTTACTCTGGCACTGCAAGACACCTAACAGTCTCACCTGCTGCCAAACTGAGTTTTAGGTGTCCAGTCAGGAAATTTTCAGAAATTTCTCTTCATTTACCACTAACACGCAAAAATCAAGTAAACGAAAAAATGTTAACAGTGAAAACATGTTTAAATTTAAAAACTTATCTTTACAAGATACCAAGTAAAGAGAACTCATGACATATTTTGAGGGGCTATTCCCACACAACTGAAGACTTCTCTTAACATCTTTAAAAGTGTTCCCTTTCTTCATGCACACTGCTTTGGGCTTTATATGGTCTACATCATTTCCTGTAATTCCTACTAAAATGAGATGACAGCTTTCTAAAGATACTATCACATTAACAACAAACAAAAATAAAAGAACAAGAAAGCCAACACCCACCCCACAGTAAACTGTCCTAGTGTCACATGAGATGTCGTGTGCACCAGGACTGCAAAAGCCATGTTCTTCATCTGCAGTCTGGCCATGTATTTTATTTGTCTTTATTGTCTGGTCAGGTTTCTTTCCAATTTTAAATATAACTCAGGAATAGAAAATTAATTTCAAGTAGCTTACACCAAAGTACGTCAGAAGCAAGTGTCCCCTTCAAGAACTACTAAATGAACTTGCAAACGTTCATTTATCAAATCGCACTTCTACTGCTTCCTCAGTTAGACCATAAGCAATTCATGGCAAAGTAACACATTGCACAAGGAGCACAGGATCACAAAGAAAGAAGTTATCCCAGCAAAAATGAAAGATAAGCACATATCTCAATTAGGAAGATGTACTTCATATCTTATTGCCACATAACAAGGAAAAAATTGTATGAAATAAACAACACTCTGCCAAGACCTCCTGGCAACTTAAGTTTCGTACATTGTTTTAGAGCACTTTCAAATCTTTACAATCCTGTGCATTTTAAGCATCTGCATGTGATTTTCATTTAATAAATCAATCCTCTCTTTTGACACAAAATTCTAATTGAAATAAATTAACTGCAATTAAATCAACTCTAAAGAATGATAACATTTCAGTATGTTCTGGCTATTAAGGAGCTTACAGCTTAGGAACTCGTATTTCCTGAATATATGGGGAATTACTATGTGCTTCCAAAAGCATTTCTATATACGTAGTAGACCATGACTGTTACCTTCCTGGGTTGTACTGTGACAAAATAAAGGCGATGACAAGAAGATGGGTGGAGCTGCATAAAGTCTAAATGCACCTCCTTTTCCACATCACCATGAAAGAACACACTGGAAATCCCCAACCCCACCCCCCAGAGGAAGTGATACGATTTAATAAAGAAAGAACAAAATTACATATTTGTTTTTCATTTTGAAAAAGATATTAAAAAAAAACAAGCACAGAAGAGTTTTTTTTCAAGAATTGACTATCACATGAAACTATGGGACCAAACCAGGACAAAAAGCTGACTGAAGAAGCTGAAGGAAATCCATAACAGAATTCTAGTTTGCCAGAAGTCACTGTTCTAAGCCCAAAGAGCATTTATGAGACTTAAGCACATAAGTCTGTGTTGCCTATATATTTTTGTCCAGAAAACACATCTCCAACATCAATAATTAGGGAGCAATCATGTTTTACAGTACTGTGTGAATTTTTTCTGCTTGTTTCTGTTAACATCTACCTCTGAGGAGCTGAACTATTGACCCAGAGCATCAAGAACAGCTGCAGTTCTGGGAAAGCTGTGTTTAAACTGTGGGAGAACAGAAAGGGTTGGCACTGGTCCCAGAGGTCAGCTGCTTGACCAGAGAAGATACTGCAAAAGGTTGTCCATCCCAATGGCATTGTAAGGCTCCAAGCTCTGCTCAGCTCCCACCAGCTGGGTGCAGGCAGGGAGAGAGCAAAGCCCATGGGCACCCTGAGGAGCTCTGCAGAGAGAACGGTGTCCGCAGATATTCACAGCACCCCCCGAACCACAGTAAGTGGATAAATATCTGAAATGATGTGAATCACTCAAAACTGAAATGTGAGCAACATGAATATGAGAAAAACACTAATAGTTATGCAGAAATGACAAATTCATCAATCAGAAATAGAAAAAAACAACACAGGAACACAGAAAAGTCATTAGGCACTAGTGAAACATTCCAAAAATACTGCTTAATTGAAAGCTAAATGCAAATTAGTACCTGCGTTTTAAGATCTGCATATGCAAGGTGTTAGCTTGTCAGTTTAATCCCACTCCCCCTTCACTCCTCTGCAAAAATAGTCCAGTTGATTGATTAGGGCCTGTGTAATGTATAGGATCTGTGCTCAGGAAAAATTTTGCTTTTTAACAAGGTCAGATTTTTAGTTATCAAGTCCTAATGATAAAGCATTCACTTCTCATGGCCAAATATTAAATACCACTGTTTCTTGTAAAGTAATTAAAAAAAAAAGTTTTCCAGCCATACCAATTTTCCTTTTTTTTTTTTTTTTAGAATATATTAATTAATAACAAAACACCACACATCAATAGTCAGTTCTACATGAAGACATGCCATTTCTATCTTTCTCAGTATCAAAACTATTTTTCTCCTATTAGATATAACTACTTTTGGACATGATTTTGTACAATGGGAAAGCCCCATAAAGTATTTCTTGTAAGAAGTAAGTATATATATATATATAAGTAAATAACCTGAAATTTCTGAAGCTAAAGCGAAACATGAGCCTATTGCAGGTGGTTGACTTATTATTATTTCAGTTTACATTAGTAACCCTAACAATTAAAATCATTTAAACACACAGGTAGTGTTCTTTAACTTACAGATTACTTGCTTGAGAAAAGAAAAAATACAACTACTACAGCATAAAGAAAAAGCTGACTATGCAATCAAAAGCCCAAAGGACACAATTTCTTCATAAAGTACCTGATGGACATCGTGACAGCCTGATTACCTTCCACCACCAATTTTTGGAACATGTGAAAAATACTGTATGCTTCTTGCTGGTATGTGGTCCAAGATGACTCATAAATCTTCCTTTATCTCCTTCGTGGTGTTAGCAGAAAAGGATGAGTTGCTTTTTTCCATCTCATTCACATGTCTTTCTGTCTGTTACCCGTGCCCTTGAGCAAAGATTACTGATGCCCTGCCTTTGATATATGACACATCACATACAGCAGCTTTTCATCAAGTGAATTAACCTGAAAAAATGCAAACCTACCTGCCAGTTGCTTCCCAACTTTCCACTGTTCCTTTGTGTTCCTCCTTCCTAACATGCCACACACAAGGCATGCAAGAACAAGATTACCAGATACAGAAAATTAAATGTTTATTCAGCAGACAATGACGTAATTTATTGAAATATTAATATTTACCTTCCTGAGTCCAATCATAAAATATCCTATATTTCCATAGCTGGAAAAATATATCTATTAAAAATCGGAGAATGAACTATCTGCTCAGAACACCCCAAGTTATTGCTGTGAGTCATATATGCGGATAATACGTTAGTGATATGGCTCTGCAAACAAATCTGCAACGCTAATCAATACAGAATGATCATCCAGCACCCTGCATGTTCTGGTTTTCTTCTTGCAATTTAAAAAATATTTTTATATTCCAAAAGCACTAATATTTTAAAATGTTCACTCTCTACACAACGGTTGAACTGTTGATATATGAAATTATAACTCTGTTGCATTCTTTTTTTTATTTAGTTGGGTTCTTTGAAGAAAAAGGGACAATAAATGCATCTGTGAGGTGCTCTCTTTTCTGCATATACTTTAAATCTTACATTTTAAAGATGCAAATTGGATAACTATTGCTGTTAATTAGCAAGATTCACACACTAATCTGCGACTTTTTTCTGCTTGGGATTTTTTTCCTCTGTAGATTATTAATTGGTTTACATTTGTAACTGATTACAGGATATCAAAGAAATTTAAGTACAGGAGCCCCTAAATACTCCAATGTTTTTCAAGACAGAAAAGTAAACTCCCAATAAAACTCTCTTCCACAAAATGATGCTCTTGAAAATACATACTAGGAGCCTTTCATAATGAAAAAAATGTGATCTTTTGCTTTTTATCAAAATTGTATTATATCTTTTAATGGAGGCAGTGACTGAAATATATAAACATTGATATATATTTTCCAATGAATTGGCTTAAGAGTAACGTGTAAAAATAGGATTAATGGTACAAAGCATGTACTATATAAAAATAGCCTGTAGAAAGAAGCATTAAGCAATTACAACTCTAGCACTGAAGGCTCCAATATTATAGGGTAATATTTCCTTAATGTTAGACTTCATTAACCCTAAGATAATCTCTCATAAATTTTGCTGATTTTTTAAGGAGAAAAAATAAATTATGTTTATTAAACTACTGAATATGTTTATGAAAACAAGACATAATCTAGTGCTATAAACTTCTTGTCTTTATCTGAATAATCAGGAAGCTCATAAATAAAATATCATATAACAAAGTGAGTGCTAAAATTCATTACCGTAATAGCTATGCTCATGATCTATTTCATTAACACTCCTCCTTTCTTTGAATAAATGGGTTCTTTGGTCTACCAGAGCAAGGCCATTTACAAGACAAAATACTAAGCTGCTTTTTCTCATTTTCCCTTATCTGTTCTATTCCCAACTTTCTAAATTAATTCTTCCCTTAAATCTTATTGTTCCTTCCAGTGTAACTCACAGCACATTAGAGAAACTTGAAAGAAATATAAGCAAAGAAATGGGTCTATGGAGTATAAGTTAATTAGGAATCTAAGTGACTGGTGATGAGACTTGATGGCATATGGCTTTGGAATGAATTTAAGAAGCTTAAGTTCATTTAAAAATAAAGTATAAATATATCAGAAGTTCAAAAGAAGTCATACCTCAAATTAAGCCGTGCTAATGTTTCAGCCCCAACACCAGCTAAAGATAACAATAAACGACGACATACTGATTTTATCTCAAAAGTTTCTTCTCATCAACATGGATCAAAAGTGCTGGGAGCTGTTAGTGAGGCGCTAACACAGACACAATTTAACATCTGCAACTGCAGAAGTCACCATCTACAATGGTATGTAGTATGTAACTATGGTATTTAGCTTAACACACCACCCAATCATCTTCTGCAGAACCTACTTTTCAGTCTTCA
This sequence comes from Scolopax minor, assembly GCA_028566535.1. Lineage (NCBI taxonomy): Eukaryota > Metazoa > Chordata > Aves > Charadriiformes > Scolopacidae > Scolopax > Scolopax minor. The sequence continues at coordinate 15,549,148 of JAOXNG010000002.1, forward strand.
CAGCAAGAGACCGTCTGTATATTTGTCAATGTCCACTTCATTTTTTTATCTGTTTCTGCTCATTTCGTATATAATATATAGAACACGATAAATCCTCTACCATAACATCGGGGTTGCAAGAACATACGACACAGGATAGTTATGAATTATTATGGTGCTGGGAGATTTCCAGATGCTGCAGCTGCGTAATCATGTGGGGACTGGAACTGACATGATGGGGGAGTCTAAAGTCTTTCTATTGCCACGTGCCTCCCCCTCCATAAGAATGGGGCAGCAGTCCTTTTAAAGTACAGGTTTTAAAGAAAGGCAAAATATGTAACTTCACTGACTCAAGAGGCCCTGTCTAAAGCAGGGAAACGCAAGAAAAGAGCATCAGACTCTGTAAGGAGAACTTGAAGTATTTTATATACTGAAAAAAAAAATTTTAAAAACATATTGTTGGGCTAAGCAGCTACCAAAGAGGAAGATATATGTCTATGCTGCTTTAAACTGATTTCTTAGAGATTGGTTTTGTTTTCCACTCAGAAAAATCACTGTAACTACAATGAACTGCAAAGGGGTACAGTCTCACATCATCATAGGAATCCACTGTTGGTACTCAGAGCCCTGCTACCCATGAGGAAAAACAGCAACATCTATGAGAAAATGCATCACCTGAAAAGTGCAATTAACCTAGCAAGTGCTTAACTTACAATGCTCACTTCCTTCCCAGAACTTTGAAGAGAGGGTAGAGGATACTGCAGTACATTACACATGCATTCTAGGCCTGTATGTTAATTTCCGTATTTTTCCCCACGCTTTGAATAGGTAAATTTGCCACCAGAGGACACTGGTTTGTCAAAGGAAATAATACACAATTAAATGCAAAGTGTAACAGTATCTTGTATCAGTCCCACTGATAAAACTGCAGAAAATCAAAAACAGACAAATTTTACAGGCTCTCCTGATCAAGTTTTTCAACTAGAACAACTAGATAAACAATACATTGCAATTTTTAGTCATTTGCATGTTAATATTTAACCACTAAGTCTAGCTGCAATTGATTATCATTATGAAAATCTTAATACATGAGGTTGCCATAGCAAGCCACAACATACAACACAAGAGCCCCTCTAGAGAATTCCTCAATCATATTGTTTTCTGTATCACCTTCATCAGTCTCCTCTGAGCAGTCTCATGAGGCAGATGCTTTCCCCCAAATCCCATACTGAGATCTACCTAGATTCAAAACCAATATGCATGGCAAGGGCTTGCAGTCTTTTATCCAGGGAGAACCCAAATGCCAGATAGAGATTAGAAATATGCAAACACAGTTTAAGTAGCAGCAATGGTTTAGATGATGAGGTAGGGACATGTTTTGAGAACGTCGATTTTACAAAGAGCCAAAAAACAAAATAGCCCTGAAAGCTTTTAGAGTCATGTTTCGGCTAGTGTCAAAAAGCACTCTCAATTCTGGGAACTGCTGAAACCCAGGAATACAGAGAAAGATGCAAAATCATCAATATCACTCATTTTAATCGTGTACAAAGATAAAATATTGGATATAGTAGATAAAGCATTAATAAATTATTAGAAGCTGTTAAAAGGCATTATAGATAAGCAGTATGTGCATTATTGATCATGATATCTACTGGACTGTACAGTCAGTTGGTATAATGGATTGTTATCCATTCAGTTACTAATGCTGTGAACCACACACGTACCCTAATGTGGATGGTAACTCATTTTTTTTTGTTTTCAATACTGACATAAAAGAGCAACAAAGTTTTCAGGAAATGCCAATATTTTCCTTATTGAGGTATTGGGGCTTTTTTTCCCTGCTGGTTTGGTTTGCTCTTTTGAAGGGATTTTTTGCCAACTGAGTCTCTGGGAAGCAACGTTCTACCTGTGAAGCAGCTCAGAGCTAAGTACCCAAGCCATCACCTTCCTGCCAGCCCAGCATGGACCATGTTGGTCTGCATGCTTTGAACAAGGTCAAGGGTAATGACAGCACTGAGATATCTCTGAGGACTTTGGCATTCAGAGAACCACCCAGAAACAGCCAGCACCACACTGGCAGACACAAGGACCAAGGACTTTAATAACACATCTTTGTGTGTAACTTCTATTCGCCACCAGCATAGGTGGGCTTGCATTCCAGTTGGTCAAAATAGTTCTAGAGGGAAAGAAAATTAAAAGAGAGCTGAGTTGTCAGTGTCAAATCACAGCTGATGAATGCGCTAATCTACAAGACTTTGCTGTGTGGGAAGTCTCGTTGGACACAGAAAGCAAAAAGAAAAGAAAAAACATCAAAGGGAAAGCTTGCATTAAAAATATGACTTTAAAAAGATTGTGGATTGCCCATGACATGTAATAAGTCATCTGTCTCTCTTAATAAAGAGAAGTCATTATTTACTAGTGAACTAATACCAGTAACTGTGACAAGCAAAACCAACAAAGCCCATAAAAACATAAAAAAAGCTGCTCTATACAGTTAGGCTGAAAGAGAACACGTTTCATCTCAATGTTTGAGATGAAATAGCATTTAGGCTTACAATCTGTTCTTACAATATAACCTCCATTATGTGTTGGGAAATAAATATCAAGAACTCATCCTCATCCCCAACTCTTAAGAGTTCAAACATGACAACATTTAAACAAGAACATGGTTGAAAAACATGTTCTTTTTCAAAGCATGGATTTAAGTCATAGGAACTTATTTAATGCTTTGAATTGATACCTATAGATGTTATAATCAATGTGACCTTTCAAACAAATGTACTAATGTTCCAATACTATATCATCTCTGGATACTGTAACTTAAAGAGAAGTCTCGTCTCCTCATCTAAATATAAAGCAAGTTCCAACGCCAGGTTTTCTGTAGTCCATTATCCATGTCTGCTGTTGTCTCAAGTATTTCTATCTTCATGCAAGTGATGCAGTCAGGTGTCATGGAACTAAAAACAAGGATGCCATTAAACTGCTTTACTATATTATTTTTCCATGTCAACAACGCATAGGTTTTATGGCTACTAGGACAATCCTTATAAAAATAAACTGTAAAACACACACCATATCTCTAGGTAATGCTACTAAAATTACGCTTGCAATGTCTTAAAGAACTCAGAATTTATTTACTAATATTTTCGGATATTAGTTTCACTCAGAACTGAAAAATTAAAAAAGCTTCAATTCAATATAATTAAAGTAGTTAAAGCCTTATATATGTTTTATGCTCTCTTGGCTTTTGAAAAATAAAGTACCATCTATCTCAGATACTAGTTATTACCACATCTCATAATTCCTCAACCATAGTAGGATGTAGAATGTTTTTCAAATGATGAAATATATCTAACATGAGTAAACACTGGGAAAGAGAGGGTTTTGCCTAAAAAACAACTATGACAAAAAGCAAAATAGCTGTTTTAACTTTTAATCAATGGCTAATGGGAGAATCTAAAACTGCTTATACTAATTTGTAGTTAAAGTAAGAAAAAAAAATAATTGCTAATGACCTATAATTTATTTGTAGCAAATTTTACTTGGCATGTGTTTGAACCTGTTCCTATTATTCATTTGTCTTTCTTACAAGGTTTCCAGCAAATTTTAATACGTTTTTCCTGATAAAATTCCTGCTTTATATATTTAGGAATATTACAGCACTGCAATTCCCAGAATCAGAACGGTCAGGTTGCCTAAGCAGAACAAAGCTTAAAAGAAGCTTATAAGAGCAAAGCTTGTCTGATAAAGGTAAAAACTGATATACAAAGCAGATACTTAATCAAACCACAAAAACATCGCTCTAAATTAATATATCAAATCTTGAAAATTATTAACTCAGAAAGAATAAGCAAATAGATATAGTATCTGGTGAAAAAAATCTGCTGAACAGAGCGCATCAGATGATCTCTCACAGGAAATTTTTCCTAAA
>JAOXNG010000002.1:15553157-15569986 GCA_028566535.1 Scolopax minor
AAAATAAAAAATGTAAAAGAAAAGGTTCATTTTACTATATTGGCATTCCTTTGATACTCTTCAAGGCCTTTAATATGGAGGTCTTTGTTAGCATTGCTGAAGGTTGCAATGCTTTGGGAAAGAGGAGCTTCCTTTAAGTATTCAAAATTTACTCAAGTAATAGAATAACTAAATCTATTTTACAAAAAAAAAAAGGAAATTCATTTTAATTAACTATAATTTTAATCTTAATAGTGATTTTAGCCTCTTAATCAAATTATTTTTTTCGAAGTAATTTTACTGCTAATAAATGAAAGACATGAAAAACTAAATTGCATAATAAAGAATGAAGGGCATAGAGTTATGAGATACCATGCCCCTGAGAGAAGCAAGCAGTGGTTTATATTCAATGAAAATCTTAAGAGCAACATGCAAAAAAAAAAAAAATAATTATATAATATTCTTCAAACAATTAACAACCATTTCAGAAAATAATTTTTAGAATACTACTATTTTCCCATAAATGAGAAAAGCTGTAAATCAGTAGCACAAGCAAGCACAACCATCTTTTCCTTAGTGATTTCTAAAATACTTAAAATAATCACTGGAAATATATCTTCCCTGTCATTTAGGCCCTTCAACAATTGACAATTATGTAACTAGAAAAGTACTTGATTTTGGCAGCTAGTAATGCCCTAAATGATTTTGCTGTCGACATAGTTTAACAACTCACTAAATAATATCAAAAGAATTTTTTACCTTTACTGAAAAAAAAAACCTTTTAGAAATTTCATGGAAAAAAAATGCACACCAACCATTTTTCACTTGGATTGAACTACAAATGAAACTATTCCCTTATAAACCAAAATTCTGTCTCCTGACATGAACATATACTTATTATAGGCAAGTGGGTTCAAGGCAGTGCAGCAAACTTGAGTTAATAACCAAAAACTTGTCTGGTACACGGTGCAGTAGATCTGACTTGAACTCCAAAGCTGAAACGGATGACAATGTGCTGAAGATGCTTTTCCCCTCACAAATGCAAGGGATGTCTGTGGTTTCCTCTCAAGCAACATTTAGGGCAGGTGCATCCCATGCAATGGGAAGAGCCAGGCAAGGAACAGGCAGCACAAGGCTCACAGCACTACCACTGAACTCTAATTTATCTCATCTCAAAACGCTAGGAAAAATAGGAACAATAAAAAAACCAACCAAACAAGCCACAAACAAAAAGATTTTCAGAAGTAACTAAAAAAGCATGATTATTCTCTACAGCCTAACACCTAGATAAACCCAGCCTGGCATTATACACATCCCCAATACAAGGATGCTGTGGAGCTGGACAAAAGTAAGTGGCCAAACCTGACTGTTCTTTCTAAATAGCAACTTGTTGCCATTGTTGAAGACAGAATGGTAACCCAGAGGGACTTGGTATGAGCCACAGTGGGATGTTTTTTAGGAACTAATACTATACGCATGCAAAGACCTGAAACATTTTATTTTCAGTTCAATATTAACTTCTACTCAGGCCCAAATAAATCAGTTTTCAGAAAACTGCCCCAAATTATTTGTGCTTAGACAAGATATTCCACCTTCACAGCTGCTACGTAAATTAGCTCTGCAGTAAAATTTACCATAACTGTGGTAATAAATTAATTCCAAGTTAGCATTAGGACTAAAACTCAACTCATTTAGAAATAAATGGCTTTAAGAGAAGTGGTAAAAGACACCAGACTAACCCATTTATTTTATCATAACCATTGGTATGATATATCCCCTTTAAAAAGCATGCAGAAAACGTCAAGTTTATCCTTCCCCTTTGATAAACAAAGTGAAAAATGACAATGAAAATCCTCCCACTGTCACACCAAGGCAGCTTTGTCACCTGAGCAAACTCGGGCTTCTTTGCATTACTTAACACAGCGCAGCATGGCTATACCCCAGAGAAAACTTATAAATCTTTATCAAAACCAAATACAGCACCTAGCAAATATTTTGGCTTAAGAAACAGCAGCAGACAATTCATGGGTTGCCAGACCAACAGGTAAATATTGCAAGAAAAAAGGATATGGGAAATAATAGCATAAAATTTAATTGTTCTTGGGATCTTGATCAGCAGCACCAGAACCAATACTTTTGCACCCACTCATAGACAAGATTCTGCACTGGAGTATTTTAAATAGAATAAAAAAAAAATTAAAAAAAAATAAAAAAAGATAAAAAGGTAAGTAAGGTTACTCAGATGGCCAAGATGATGTTTACCTGAAATTCTAGCTAGTTCCAGTGAAAGTATATGCTCCACTTCTTTATATTTGCCTAGAGGTTGGAATGGGCATTGTAATTTCCACTTCTAAGCATAAGCATTACTGTAAGATTCCTATACAACACTTCACAGTCCCAATATTTCACTCTGAGTGTGTCAGTGTTTCTGTGAGAAGTTGGGTTTTGCTCTTTGCTCTTTCTCCACGTGGACATGCACGACATGTGCATGTACAGATGACACGATTTAAAGAATGCAGGAAAATTTCCTGGTGGGATAAATAGATTTAACAGCAGCAAAGACATTCCTGCAAGTAAGATCCTTCATTTTTATACACCACTGTGTATTTTTTATGATTCGTGTCTAAGATCCTGTTAAATATTTAAACAACAATACAATATCAGTTAGTAAACTCTTTAAATCAGGCATCCTCTATACTGTATAGTGGGAACAGATGTGCTCTTATTAAGGCTATATTGTAACTCAACAATAATTTGTCATATTTGACATATTGTTAAATTATGTGCACCTGCCAGAACTATAGTAGCAATTACAAACAATATATATACCACTTTTACTTTAAATACCTAAACAAGTTGTGTAGATGTGAATATGATGTATGGAAAAATTGTAATTTCCTTAATGTCATCACCAAACAACACCTAATGTCTCACAATTTCTTTTTATGTATATTTTATTATAGCACCCAACTGTTTCAACACTCTAGTGGCTGGACTTTAATGTGGTTCAAGCAGCCCCAAGTAACATCACCAAATGTTTAACATCTGTGAAAGTTGGACCAACAAATGCTCATATTTTCAGGAGGTCATGCTGGCCAGCTTTCATTAACAATTACTTTAAACTTCAGTTCTCTTTATAGCTTTTTAATTCAGGAAGGACATGTAAAGTTCACCTTAGTTAAATTGTTAAGTTTATTCCAAACTCATATAATATTAATCTTTAAAATATTTGTAATCTTTAAAGTTTCTTTTCCTTCCCCCATTATTTAGATTTGTTTAAGTCAGCCATTACTTTGACATAGGGAAACAACACTTCTAATTAGGTCTTAAGAATTCAGCATATTTCGAGAACAGGCTCAGAATCTCCCAGCTCTGGTTTCCCTTTTCGTTATTTTCCTACTTCTCCTCCCCACCCCCATCTACAATATTCACACTAGATTTATGATTCTTTTACAAAACTCCTAATGCCCCGTGAATTTGTTATAGAATTGATAATTCTATAATGATGAACCATTGTATCTTGAAAAAATTTATTCAGAGCTTCGAGTTTTTCTTCAGCATTCATACCCTTAGCAGATGAAATTTGCTGTAGGCTTCTGAAACAAAGAGCTCCATGATAGGGTTGGACACCTCAGTGGAAACCTGTAGGCCAGAACCCCACAGGACCCAGGGATGCAGGAATTCCAGGGAGTGGATTTTAGCACAGGCTCAGCACTATAGGGTGTACAACCACCTAATCCTTAAATATGCATAACAAATTCTTAAATGTGCGTAGCTCATGGGAAAAAGGAAATAAAGGATCTTTTAATAATAGCATAAATATAGAAGATAGTGATTAAAACAAGTTACGCAATCTATTTTGAAGATGAAAAAACCCCAGTAATTTGAAAAGAGAACAGATAAGAGAAGACACCACTGATAATCTCACCATTGCACACACACTAATTATCCCTATGAATATCCAAATCTTTTTTGCCTTCCCTTGCCACATCAGCTTCACTTGAATTACACAAATGAAGTTTCTCTGTTTTGGAAGGTGATAAGGGAAATAACCTGTAGGAGACATTTCTTCATGATTATTTACTAATTTTAGCAATATTGCCATCGCCTATCCCTTCCTCCATCAGGAACATTTGGTTTTCACTGTATTATAAGTCTAAATATCCCACTGTGTTCCATTTTAATAGTATGTTGCTATACACTCCAATTTCAGAGCACCAGAGAGGAAGTTTTGATGGGGATGGGTAATTTGTAGGGAGATGCCACCCTATAGACTGCCCAAGACTATAGCTGTACTCTCCGATCAAGTAATAGCTTTGACCTGCTGCACTTTGAGGAGAATTCGGAGTAGGCTTCTCCCAAACCACCAAGTGATGCCAGGGAGACTCAGCTTCTTTCTCTACAAGTTAAGAATTACAACGTACAGGCTGTTATAAGACTCAGCTTTGCTCTAGGACCTGGGACCCGCACATCCGGGTGTTAGATTTTGGGGACCAAAATCTAACACACAGCTTGTTAGCGGCTGCTTTGGTGTTGCTCCTTTTCTATTATTTATAAAGAATGCTGGTGTAGATACATCGGAAAGGAAGGTGAATATAAAGCTCATTCTAAAGAGCATGAAGATATTTCATTTTATTTTGGAAACATTTGCATTATGTATGGGTTTACATGGAGGGCTTTATAGACTCTCTTAAATGATTTACCGTTAGGGTACATATTGATTATAATCTCCAGTTATTTAAAAGAAGACCTGTTTACCCCACAGCACTTAATACATTGCGACATCTTTCAACTTAACAGTGACACTGGTAAACAAAAGTTACTGATCTACCTACTGAGTTATAAAACTTGTAAGACGCTGTAAACAGCTCTGTCATTTTATTTAGCATATTGTATTGCACGAGCTGCTTTATTTACCTAGCGGTAAATCTTTATGTATCAAAAATGCTACAGAAGGCACAACAAATAAATTACAAACAGACACTAACATCTGACTAGTTAATCAAACAAATAGGACATGTAACAAAGAGAAAAGCTATAAATATTGACAACAAGCTGCTTCAGTCACAAAAACATTCAATACTTCAGTTCTCAAGTGTGAGTTTTATATCCGTCCCCTGGAAACAGTTTGTATCCTCCAATAAATTTTTACAGTTGATTCACCTGCCTGATACCCTTCAGCCATTTCCTTCAGAAGCTGTCAAACCCGCCAACAATAATATATGGCCCGACCAACAAGAACAGCTGTAGCCATTCTCTCTGCTGGTTCCCGCACCCTGTTCTGCATAAAATAATACATCAAGATTAATTGATTTTCCGTCAGTCTCACAGAACAGAAAATTAATTTTCATGTAGCTATTTTCCCCAGCATATGAATTTCGAACATGGCAAGTAATTTAAGTTTTTAATTATTCATAAGCAGAAGGGGAAAAAAAAAAAAAGAAAAAAAAAATCACAACACATGATAAAGTGAGCCCCTGAAAGCCCCAAGGCCATGGCCTGGACCCTGATTTGTGCTGAGACAACAATAGCATTCACTAATGCCTATATAAATAATATATGTATTAACATACATCTTAGTACAACACCAATTTCTCTCACTCTGACCCAAGACTACCAGGTCATACAGCAGCAGTTTGTCACAGCCCATGCAGTGGGCTACATGTGACACACTACAGGAAAGACATATAACGTGTCAGCCATGCTGGATTGACCCCGATCGCCTCCAGAGCATGAACATACCTATAACAGAATGGGAAGGTAACGGTCAGTGTTGGATGAGAAGAGTAAAACTTACTAATCAGCAGGGTGTCATATCTCAGCAAACCTTCTCTTTGCAGGTGACATTGACTCATGCAAGGAAAGTTGCTAATGGAAAATTAAGCAGAATAATCTGTCTTGCTCAAGTTAAATCTTTTCCAGATGATTGCTGAAGCCTTGAAGAAAAACAGAGAGTACTCCAAAGATAGTAAGACATCATCATAAAGGAGGCACATTTGAGAAAATCTAAGTTTCAAATTTCTGTAAACAGACATTCTCACTAGTTGCAGAACTGAATTTATGAACTTGAACTGGGGCCAAAATTGTACAGGTAAATAACCATAACTCAAAGTATTCATTATAAGAATTTGTAATGAAGTACAAACCACTTATTATTTATTTAGTGCAACCCATGATCAATAATGTTAGAATTTAGTTTTTAAAAATAAAAGCCACGCAACTAACTTGCATGCACAATGCTCATACATGGTTTGGGAGGGAGAGCAAATTACAAGGGGAAAAACTCAAAAAGAGCATGCAAATGCTTAAGCCACCACTGAAAACATTAAGCAACAGGTTTGCTTTCGAGTGTTCTTTTTATTCTTGAAAATTTTTGGGAAGCTTCATTTTACTAGTTAAACCTCGCTTAAAAAAAAAAAAAAAAACAAACTGACAAGGCGTGCCATAAAATTACTCTACAGGAAAGTTTCTTACTGTTATTGGTGGCACTACATAAATTTACAAAGATGGAAGTCTAAGGAATATCACTACGATGATGAAAGCAGGAGGCACTCTGACCTTTTTTTTTTTAATATATATTATGATGAAATGTATACCAAGGTACAGAAGGTAGTATAAGAACTGCCACAAATGTGGTAAAAATGCTTAATATAACTAGAGCCTCTGTACTGGAGAGCAAACTGCTTTTCATATGGCTGGGCACTGGTGTACAAGACTCTTCCAGTGCTTCAATGACAAAATAATTTCCAGGTTTTTTTTCAATGGCTCCTGACTTGCCTATTCAGAGAAGGCTAAAAAAAGACAGTCTTTCAACCAAAACTCAGCTTATCTACATTAAGCCTTTCAAAGCAAGTTTGGAATGAGAATCCTAGGTTGTTTTCATTAATACAAAAGTGGTTTTCAAAACAGGAACCCAAGTTCAGTATCATCTCCACAAATATGTCATAAAACTTTGGTTTGGATGGAAAAAAAAAATTTTTTTTTTTTTTTAAAGTAGTGATGGCAAGGTAAAGGCCCCTATCTCCCATATATTTGGCCTTGTGAATATACAGGTATCTAATAAGAACAAAATTACCAGTAAACAAGGTCAAAACGTGTACGCCACACATTTTCCCTTTCAACTGCATTTAACATCCTGACACACTACCGATTCCAACAAAACACCCACTGAAAATAAAATAATAACTATATTTTCCTCCAAAATGTAAAGAAAGCTTATACTGCAAAGTACTAAATTATTCCGAACTTTAACTTATCTTTATTATCATGTTTGAAAATAATTAAATAAAGCTTTAAAGTCTAGTTCAAAACAAAAAAACAAACAAACAAAAAAAACTAAAAAAGGTGTCTAAGTTTTTGGGGGAGAGTCTGGGAAGAAGTAACTTTTGATTGATTCAGGTTTTATTATTTCCTTTTCATGTAACAAAACAGTTAAAAGAAATAGTGCATTATACTTAATAATACCAGCCATTCAACAACCATCTATTTTAACAATTTTTCACATCAAATTTATCTGCAGTTCTCCTTCTAATATTTACTTGGTCTTTCTACCCTTTCATTAAGAAAATAACCTTATTGAGAACATAAGGACCTCATTACGTTCACCATACAAATACATGTTTGCAATCCTGCAAATGAAATGTATAATCCCAGGGAAGGAAAAAAAAAACACCACAGAAAAAAAAACAACAAAACACCAACCAAAAAAAAAACCCCACACAAACAAAAAAACCTCACAACTTTACAAAGTTGATACTGCTGCTACAGATACTGTTCCTGGCATAGTTTAAAGGTCTTTGTTTCTGTAAATTCAATTGAGTGTTTCTATTTCTAAGTCTAGCAAGAGGTTCTAATTATTGTTAGAAGTCTAATTAGCATTTAGTATTACATTACAACAACTGCAGCAAAATTGTACCCGTTCTCCAATAAACAGTATTCACAGTGTGCAATCAAGCTGCTGTACGATGCAATGAGAATTAATAGCACTGCACGACAATGGTAAATCCTACAACTCCCGCTGTGTGTGTTTAATAATTTTTCACTCCTTCCAGATTGTTCCCATCAAGCACAATTCCCAAGATCCTAATCAGCTTTCCTCCCCATCAATACTACACAGAGATCTGAGCACTGAAAATTATCTGCAATTTCAAAAAGTGCTTTGTTGCATTATTAGGCCACTGACCTAAGAGGTAATGGGTAAATAGTTTCTGAAAAATGTCCAAAGCACAACATAAATTAAAGCTTATAGTCTTGCCTGCTGTTCTTACCAGAGCTATAACTGCAAACTCTAACAGTTTTTACACAAAATTCTTAACTACAGTATCATTTTTTATGCAAAAATTAGTACAAAGATGACAACTTTTATATTTAAACAACTTCTTTTACTGTATTTTACACAAATAATACAAGTTGGAGAGCCATAAGCACCTTTTAAATGTATTGCATATATATATATACACATACACACACACACACAGAGCACAACCAAAAAACAATCACTGTGGGTTTGTCTGTGTTGGTGCGTGCAGAAGATGTAACTCATTTCTGGAAAGAGGTGAACACACATAACCAGACACACAGAAAAGGAATCAGGGTTTTCGTCTTCTTTTTTAGCCAAAGAAATAGAAGTCCTACCCAGAGTGCTACAGTGCGATGGTGAGGTAAATTCAAAGTTCACCATATTTCCTTAGAGCTTATACATTTCATACTCACATTTCTCTGACAATTCAGATTCACTTACTAGAGAAACGGTAGCATTAGAGGGGCGACTTATTTCTGTAGGAAAAGTGCCTGGTGCCTCACTGATACATTAGCAAGGTACATCCTCCCTATGCCCAGATAAATGGACTCACTTCTGATGTGAAACTGTAGCCAGTGGTGGGGCTCCAAGCATCCAGAAACCTGACTTGTAGGTCCATATGCTGGTAGCTGCACACCAACAGCTATTTGAATATTATAAAAGGAGTTGTAAGTTTGGCAAAGCACTCCCTCTGGCTTTGTCACAGTAATTTGTTTCAGTTAATGGAGTTTCAGCCTTTCCCCATAATCACTATCCCTTATTATGGAAATCTTATCTGTATAATAAACTCATCTTCTCACAAGGGACTACTCCCTCCCTTCCACAGTTTGTCAGTGCCAGTACCATTTAAGTTTTACCTGGTAGTCACAAAGTAATTTTATTTTACCTGGTTATCAGGAGATATAAAACACCATGGTATTAATTACCAATTACCACTACCCTCTGACAAAATGTGGCATTATTATTTACCTTCAAACAAAAAGAGGATTTGTTCATTAATTCCCATAACAAAAATAAGAATATGTTCAGAATTAGTCTGTGGTAATTTGCATCTGTTTCTGATGAGCTGATTATGCACTTGAGGATCACACTTGAAATAAACCAAAACATCACATTATTACATATCTGGACACAGTGACAAGCACGTGGCATGGAGAAGAAGGGACAAATTGAGATAGAAAGCCAGAAGCTGGGCATGACGAAAAAGTGGAAGAACAAGTTACAGGATAGCTCTGCTGTGGTCCAAGATGTTGGTAGCCCTTACAGAAAAAAAAGCAGTATTTCTCACACAAAATCTGTTTTATGCTGGTTGAATGGGAGACACGTCAAATAGCAACAAAAATTCCACATTTTTTAGTTAGGCAAAGCCAAATATGAAACGTAACAAAGGGCTTAACACCAAGCCCTTTTTCCCCAGCAGGCAGCGCTAATAAATATGGAATCAGTGAACTGTGAAGGCAGTTTCTCCTTCTCAATAGACCTACTTCAGAATATAGACTTTTCAGTCCAGTCTGTAGAGAACAGTTTTTTTGAACACCTCTGAAACAGACTACTTTTCTAAAATTAGTTACATGTATCCAACAAAATAGAACACCTTGTTTCCATACCATAAGTTGAGGCCACAAGAGCAGCTTAATCATATAATAGGTGGAGGAAAAAAGGAGGTTCCAAATAGCTATTCCTCATGCCATGTGTGGCACTTGGTGACCTTCCTCTTGGCTATCATAGATGTCATACTGTTACTGACTGTTACTGCAACTACTGTAATTAAAATGGCACGATGAGTTTATCCAATATAATACAACTGTTGACTTTACTACATGGCTAATGACCATTTGCTCTCCAAGACTTCCCCTCTGCTTTTCCCCCTTCAGGAATTGCACAAATCAAACAAATTTACACCTCAGAAAACTGAAAACCTCCCAACTAATTTCATTATTAGCTGTGGGTATGAAAGCTGCAACAGCCAGACGAGAACATCGGTGCAATTTTTATTCTGCACTGACACTTGTCTCCATGGAAGCCGTAATGTGCTGTTGCATTGGTGACTTTGAACTCGCTTCTTGGCCGTCACTTTGTTTGACTGTTGATGAGCTCTCCAGGCAGCTTTGTCCATTATATCTTATGGGTTTCTTTTCCCTGAACATTCAAACCTGCCTGTCATTCAGTGTTAACTCTTTTCTGTGTATTTCCTTCTTTCTTTTTTTTTTTGGCTTTTAAGATGGTGCATCATCCACAGTTTTGAAGTTTTGATATACAAGCAAGGATGCCTGATTCATTTCACTTAAAAATATGAAACCAATAGGCTTAATCCAGAATCTCTGGCTCTGAACTGGGTTACCATATGTTGTATTTGATTTGTATTACTATCAGTATCAACCCAAGCATCCTTATACACACCAGCTATGAACATGATTTATAGCAAGTCATTCAAGGCAAAGCCTATAGCTTCCCTTCACGATTTGACGTTATCAGATTACTTCAGAAGCTGGCAGCAGCTACCATAAGTAACAAGCTGTCACCGTAAATAAATCACTCCCTCAGAAATAACAGTTAAAAATATAGATTAGCATGAACAGAGGTCAGTATTTTAGGCTTGGTTTTTGTTTCCCCTCTCAGCCAAGTCACAAATCAACCTTTTATCTGACCAAAAGGAAAAACAAAAATAAACACAAAACTTTCCATTCATATCCAAGACAGAAATTAAAAACCAAAAATAAAAACAGAACAAAAAAGGTAGGCACTGTATCTTTGGTTAACCCAGTTTAACCACAGGAAAATATATTCTTTATTTAGAAACAGACATAATAATAAAATCAGTAGTCAACAATTTGAACAAGGTAAATGTGGTCATTAGGGCTTACCTTATCAGTTTCCAAGTATTCCAAATAGAATCACTATCTGACACTTAATATGTGCTTTGGGAATGACTGGCCACACAGTTTCATTTTCTCATCACTGTTTAGACATCACTCTCATTCCCATGTACTTGGAAAGCCCATCAACAGAAATACCAACATGCATTGCTGCAAGGACATGAGTTTGCAATGTGGAAGTCTCATCAGAGTAGACTGAAAACTAGTACATAAACACAACTTGCCTCCTCTGCTCTGCTCTCTTGCCCGATTCCCCCCAAAAATGTCTTAATTTACCTGCCTTGTTTTTCTTTCTAAAGAAACATTGTTTAAAATGTAAAGATCTTCAGATTACTGACCTAATATAAAGTCTTTATTTACAGCAACCTCATAATAAATTGAATTTTAACAAATGCAAAATGTAAACAACTCATTTACTGCTTAACCTCATAAGTCAAAAAAGGCAAGTGGACGAAGCCACCAGCTTAGCACCTGGAAGTAAACTTGTTAGAAAACCAAAACAACTTTTGATAGACTATTACATAATGACAGAAATACTTTCCTGTATTTGACATGACCTAAGAAGTTATATTGAGTATCCTTTGATCAATGAGCAGCTCAAACTTTAGAATGGTAACTGGAAAAGCAGGCTAATTTCTCTAATCTCACCAACAAACGGATTCTGAAATAGTGAAACCCACTTCAACAGTTTGAAGGAACAGTGACTTAAAACTATCGAATGCAGTTCACCACTACCGGTAACACCATTCTTCTGAGTCTGGTGGGGTTTTTTTGGTTGGGTTTTTTTTTGTTTTGGTTTGGTTTGGTTTTTTCACAAAAAGCACGCTTGACGTATCTTGTGTATTTCCGGCACTTTAAAGTAAATTTATTTAACAAATGAGTGCACAGATCAAAACGTAAATTTTCATAGATTTACAATTAAAATCCAACTAGCTTTAACTATAACAAGAAGGGCATGTATAAAAGTCATTTTACATAACTAAACATTTGAAGAAAAAAATAAAGGAAAAAGGTTGAATAAACATGGATAACACACATTCTCCTAGTTAGCTCCTAATGAGAATGCTTTTATCACTGCTTATGAGAACCTAATTCATTTCTTAGGGGAAAAAAAAAAAAGAATTCTAACTGAGAATAATACAAATTTCATAACTGTAATTCCAGGCACTTGCTGATTAAATTATCCTAAAACATTGGGGGTCTTACCAGGAGTTGCTCTTAGTGGTCTTGCCACAATTTTATTCAATAAAGGTCATGTTCAGTTAAACTTATAGTTGTGGTCATCTTCCACTACCAGCAATCCTATGAATGTGGAGATGTCCTCTATCTTTCACGTCAATCATTTTATATCTAACCAACCCATTTATTTTGCCTTTTGCAGTTTGACACTTGAAAAGTTATACCTTCATGTTTTATCATTACAGAGGACTCTATGCATTCACAGAAAGAAAATAAGAATCTGAAATTCTAGAAAATAAATTTGTCTAGAAAATAAATTAGAATAGCCTTAGTGGTTTTGATAATGTGATGCTATCAGATAGATGTTAGGGGTTTTTTTTAAAATCTCATTTTAAATCTCATTTAATTATATTGTTTTACACTACCCATCCAAGTATCTTTTTTCAAAGTCAATACAGTACAAACATGAAACAACTAGCTGTGAAAAGTATATCTCCTACAGTTTACCGCGCTTTGATATGTAAATAATTCACTGCAATCCTTTTTTATATTTTTTCCTCTACTGTTATGCTGAAAAAGCATTTTTTGCTATAAAAGAATATACTACATTTATTAGCACGTGTACAGGTGTATGCACAAAATACTGTGTGTGAACATGGCTGGAGAGAAGAAAAAATGCCATGAATATATCATGCCTCCAAAACAGAACTGAAACATTTACATTTGAAATGTTTTAACATTTGAAATACATTTAAACTTACTTTATGTGTGCACTGTATGTATATATGAGTAGCACAGGAGCATCCATGCAAATCTCTGAAAAGTGGAGGAGGAGAAATAGCTATAACTAAGGACCAACATTAACTGAAGGTTTCTAGATATTAGCAGTTGTGAGGGATTAATCCCACACAGGTCCGGTATAGAAGATTAAATATGGGTGGATGCTTTTGGTGTTCTAGAATTCAACTAGGGGCTCTGTTCTTAAATAAACATAACATCTAGGGTTTTTTCAGCTCTCATAAGAGGAACATCAGAACTGAGATAGCTATGTGAATACTAGCAGTGATGCCTGTGCTACAACCCAAGGGCCCAAACCAAATTAAGCAAATTGATTCATTATGCATTCTAGTCTATGACTTTTACTGTGAACTTTAAAAGGTAAAAGTTGTCAATTAGCACACAAGGGAGTACATGTACCTCTGCGGAGAACAAGTAAGGGAAAAAAACTGAAGCAAAGCAGGAAAACGATTAGTCTTCAAATACTTTGCTACAAAATTTTTAAAAACCCCAGAGTTATTCTGTGTTTCATGATGAAGGAAAAAGTATTTGTGCCAATACAGACAAGAATGAATATCTCATGAGATCCTAGTGAATAGTGTTGCAAAACACACAACAGCCAGAACATGAACGCTCCGATTTCCTAATACACAGTCAGTAAATTTCCTTATTGAATCAACAACTTCACTGCAAACACTGTGGAATGTTTGGCAAAGGATGATTAAATTATTTGATTTTGTACTTGTAATCTACTTCTAAAATCTTGTAGCCATCCCCCTCCCCTTTCTTAAAGCTCTTATCCCCACCACATGCCACCTCCCCGCTCAGCAAGGGTCTTAGTCATGAGAAATGACTCTGCTACCTTGTGCCCATAAGAAATCATAGGGCCTGGTGTTAGAGCTATCCAGGCATAACAAGTTATTTCCCAGCATGCCCACTGATTAGGTACCTTCCATAACCATAAAGTCAACAATAATCTACCTACATGCCCTTTCTGCAGGTGGTTGACCTATAAATGTTAAGTAAGTCAGTGGCAGTTCAGCCTAAATTACTCGGAAAGCATTATGCGTAAACATTAATGCTGCAGCATGTCCTTAACTATACAACTGGGACTCTATAGTCTGCAAAATAATGTTACTTGATATGAAATTTTTTTCTTCTGTAAAAGCTTTTTCCCATTATAAAACCATCCAATGCCTCTATTGCCCTGAAGTTCCATTCTTTCCTTCAAGTCTTTCCCGGAAAAATTAAAAGCAACTTCCTCTAATTTCGGTAAGGAGACCAAATCCTCCTCTTTTAGCAGAGTCCCTCTTCTAGGGACTAGATGTCCCAACACATCGGCACAACTGGATATCAAACAGACACAAGTGCTCTGCACACTGAAATTGAAAAAGAGTAGTTTCCACAAAGTGGCAAGTAAGTATTTTTCTGGGTAAAAAAAAAAATTTTACTTCATTCATATCATTTTGGTTTAACCAGGGATTCTTACAGGAAGAAAAAAAAAAATCTACTGGAAGATTACTGTCATTTTTATTTACTTTACTGAATTTACTGATTTACATTTGCTGTTTGTTGGTTAAGTCTCTACCACATCACAGACAAAAAATTATTTCCCCCGTAACAAAGACCTTGCAGTCTTTCATTGCAGGGTGGATCCTGCATTGAAGAAACCCTTGTCCCAAATGTCAGGAAAGGCCTTGCTGGAAGCGAACAACTTCTGGGTTCCTCAGAGTTCTCTGCTACGGCTTCAGCTCGTACATCTATGCATTTATTGTGAGTGTGAGGAGGATTAGGCTAGCAATGCAGACAACTTCATTTTACACACCATGATGGACTCCTTTAAGCAAGGAAAAATAACCAATATCACCTGCTTTGGCAGGTGAGTTTTCAGTGAAGAGAGTCTTATCTGTCTTTTCTTCTTAAGGAGAATAAAATTTACTCATAGGCCACCACCATGTCAACCCATTATTTAGTCAAGATTGTTTTCTTCTTTCTCACAACTGTTGGATTGCAGTTGGGATCTTGTAATATCAAAGGCTGAAGTTGCCTAAAATACATGTTTAATTTTAAAAATATTTCAATCACTCTTTAGGAAAACAACCAGAGTTTTATACGGGCGGGTCTTCCTACCAAACCCCACTTTTCTGTGAAAAAATTTTCTAGTAGAACATATTTTGTAAATTCACCTGGCTTCTTCCACTGCTTGAATGGAAGATTTAGGGCTTCGTACTTCAAAAAACCAAAACCTCACACACCAAGGGAACCACCACTATCAAATAAAATGCTATAATATGTACCATAAAAGCCATGTAGGAGTAACAGTGGCTGCTATGTTCAAGTGGCAGTATTGAAGAGCACAGAGCCTGTGATTTCGTGCAGTACCCTGTGACTGGAATGATAACAATCCACATTCCCTGTGCAGTCACTCAAACCCTTCCCTTTGGGTATTGCGGCACTGAATGCTCTTCGCTATTAACTACAAGCAAGAGGAAAAGAGTGTGTCACCTTCCTGGAAACTCTGAAATGCACAATTGGCTGACACTGTTCCAAAATCAAAATCAAAGACTCATCAATTCTTTCAGTAGCTTTCCAGGATTAATTCCTTCACAGAAAATGCTAAGGGGATAGACATCCAGCAGATTTAGTAAGCGATATGAGACATATGATTTTGGCAGCACTGAGTTCAATGGCTAAACTCATCTAGTAGCTTAACTCCTAAAACTCAGTCTGCAATGATAAATACTGATGTATTAGTTTCCAGAATTATCTCCAGGTGGTGGAGATTGTTGCATTTTACTTTGAGGATGACAAAGGGTGTGGGGTTTAGTAAATATTTCTCCAGAGCAGCTCATGCAGACAGTTTTTACAATAAGGCATTTTACAATAAGGTTAACTTCAGTGGTGCAAAATGACAACACAACCCTTCTATCTCTTGTCACTTTAAACATCAGTTAGGTAGTTTTCTGAAGTAACAATTTATTTTTTTAATTCTATATTTTGCCACCAAAAAACACACAAAACAGCTACTTTCACCTATAAATCCAGTAAAATATTGAGAATGCCTCATTACAAAGACATTACAATAGCCAGTCTTAAGAGGGCAAATAGGAGATACCAATAGAGCAACTCAGAATAGAGTTTAACCAAAAGCAGGTTCATATGAGCTTCTCCCCACAGGTTTTAGGATAGCTCTTCCAAGCCAATTCATTAAATTACACTTGAGAAAAATGGAAAAAAATGACTGTATTGCATTGATATTAGTTTTTAAGTTACAGAGTGACCATTTCTCTCACCAGTAAAGCAGTCAAAAGTCAGTGTCCCACCACCTCAGACTGCAAACTCCTCAGGTACATCAATGTCACCTGCATAACCCACATATCAGGGTTCCTCCCTACTGCAAGACATGGGTGACAAACTCAAAGCATTCTAAAGTACTATCTAACACAAATGTTGATGCATAGGCATTTTCCAGCATAATCCACTTTTGCAATGATATAAAATTCATGTACTAATGAAGATCACAAGACAGCAGACTTTAAACCGATCTCCACCCTGACTTCCCTATGTGATGCACTGCCACATGAGCGTGGATTCCACTCTTTGGTAGTACATTAGCACTCAGATTGAAATCATCTTCAACGAGAAGTTAGGAAATGTTGTGACTCAAAAGGAAACTGAAATTCCATGCTAAAAAAAAAAAAAAAAAAAAAAAAAAAGCC
>JAOXNG010000002.1:15570086-15591726 GCA_028566535.1 Scolopax minor
TAAAAAAAAAAAAAAAAAAAAAAAAAAAGCTCTTCTCTGGCTGCTCAGAAGGTTGGGATGGTAAAGATGGATAATGTGCACATAGTGCTCAACTAAGAGCCATGAATGCCACTGGATCAAGAGAGAAAAATCACACACACTCTCAAAGTCTCTCTAAGATACAACACAGCAGTATTTCCATGTTGTTCATCACTGATTACTTTTTATGGCAAAAATATGCCATGCTGTTTTACCTTCATTTGGATTAAACATTATTCTTTCAATAGAAGCGAGGACATTGCTGTTCAAGTGTAAAAGAAACAGAAATATTTCTGAAAAGATACCCTTCAAAAACGTAATTTATCTTGCAACGTCCCTTATAAGTTTTAAAAACCAACACCAAATAACAAAGCATACACTACTGTTACCCAGTACACATTTACTGTACGCCAGAGCTCAAAACAGTTAAGAAAATGGAAAAGTTACTTTTTCTCCTTTACACAAATTTGTTAATGGGTAACATAATGGTAAGCCATGTTTGCTGGCATTCTGTGAAACATCTACAAATTGCCTCTGCAAAGCATTATAGGTTGTCAGACTAATGTAGTTGAAGATAATTTGGCCTTTCAGTGAATTGAACCTCACAGCACGATTATACTCCAGCACCAAGTAGAGTGTCACAATTATTCTTTCATGCTGAATTACCATATAATGTCATAAGCCTACCTGTCATAAGTCCTGCAGCCGAGCTTGAATTTTTTCTAAATCTATGGTTCATGGCAAAAAAATGAATTTTTTGCTTCTAATGGAAATCTGATTGTTTTTATCAACAATAAATTTCATAGCAAATCAAAGGATATGCTTGGACAAACAATCCGATACTCAAGGTTAAAAAACACACAAATAATAAATTGCTGGTGTGTCATGTTCAATTTTTACTACTGCATTACACTGCAATAACCATAACAGGATCTAAATTGTTGTCAGAACATTAAACAAACCCCCATACTTCACAAAGGCATCCTGCCTGAGTAATTCACACAACGGAAACAACTATCACATTTTCCACTGTCCCACCACCATACCATACATCAGTGCAGTTTATGCATTTGGACAATTTTTTGAATAAATTACTTCCATCCTGGCTGCTGTTGCCACTTCTGTTAAGAGTCATATCAGTTTTAATTGTCCTTTTGTCTATAGTGAGCCGCTGTTTTTCTGGCTCCTTCCTGCCCTTACATCCTGAGCACCAAAATAAACTATGACCATATCAAATTGCTTAATGCTAGTCAAGTCAGTACTACAAAAAGAAATAAATAAATCCATGAGCTCACTTGTCATTTCCACTGTTATTAGCCTTCTTCCCTGCATTCTCCTAAACAAATTTGGGGGAAGAAGGAGGGGGTGTTTTTAAGGTAACAAACTAGGCCTGACCAAGCCTGAGTAGCACATGATGTAAACCCAACACATAGGGTCATTTGGATCAATATTACCATGTAAAATGCCAACTTCAAAACCTTTACCTCAGACAAAATATCATTCTTGGCAAATAAGCATGAAAATAAAAACCTACAAATATAACACAAACAAAAATAATCACCAGAACTTAATGAGGTTGACAAGTTAGACCTCTTTTAATACTCAAAATAAATGCTCCCTTCTTTAGTCATTCCTATCCTAACACGAAGATAGGGTGTTAACTGCATACATGGACTAACTTTACTGTGTGAAATGAGATGTTGGGATCTGAAGAGATCAAAATTGGAAAAAAAAAGACCCATGGAGCTCACTAACACCTTATTCACAAACACCAGTTTTACCTGAAATTGAAAATGGTTCACCAACGGATGGATAACCATTAACCTTATGCTACATAAACTCGGCACACTTGTGATAATTAATATGTTTGTTAAACATGTTAAACAACCGTATGTTAAGTTCCCCTTTCGTCAGTGGAAACTTAAAAGAGAACAGTATTAATGTTTGGAAGAGAAGGGGCATATAATTCTTCGTCTCAACAAAGAGAGCAGAAGGAGAGGTAAGAGGGCAGGCACACATCCTCCCCCTGCACAGAAACGCTCACAATTGTCCTGTTTATGGATTTTTACCCATCCCACCAGAACGCAGCCCAGCACCCAACGGGAGAACGAGAGATGGTCATCGGTGCAAATAAGCTGTGTCTATACAATATAGAGTTAATGACTTACCATCACATTTTACATTGCCTTTAATAGCAAATTAAATTGACACAAACTAACTTAAGTCAGATCAGTTGGATCCAAGCCTATTTTCTAAATAAGACCCCCTCGTGATTGCCTGCAGCTCGGCACAGCTCTTCGTACCAGGGACCGTGTGCTGGTGTCCTCCAGACGCAGAGCCAGACTGCTGATGTAGTGCTGGGTAGAGCAGAACAGACCTTCCTTCCTATCGGATGACAATTCAAAGATACAAGTATTTCTTAGCTCCTATCCTCCCATTTTAAAAATAGAAATATTAGGACTAGCTTCCATCTCCCTTCACCTTTTGAAGTGAAAACGTAATGTAATGTAACATATGCCCAAAACATCAATACCAGACTTATTTTTCCATGTTAACTAAACCTTTACCAGTTGGCACTATTTATTTATAACCTCCAAAGCAATAATAAACACAGAACTATGATTTACTTCGAATCTTTCTATTATTAAAACACTTTGTCTTATTGTTTTATTGATTTACAATCTGTCCTACTTACTTTTTTAGCATCTGAAAACAATCAAGGCACAAAGCTGCAAAATGTTTAGACATTAATTGTTAAGAGACAGCATTTTATTCTAGGCTAGGGGTTTGAGTCCTCGACTGCTAAGCATTCTGGTACGGAAATGATTTATGGCCTTGTAGCAATAACGATGCGGCAGAGCCATTAACATATTGGCAGACCCCAGGATGGATTATCGACATTGATTATTTCATGGACCACTGATACCCATTTGTTAGGAGAAGCTCGAAGATGGCCTCTCCCTGACTGAAATCTTTTACGACCAGACAGCATTTTAAGTATTAGGAACCTGGGATTTGGGCCATTTTTTTTCTTCCCCCTTCAGCTCTCCCCCCCAGTCTACCTCTTTCTCCTCTTAGACTCAAACAAAAAGTGTCAAAAATTAAAGTTCATTCTTCACTATGGTCTTAATTTCTCAACTCATCATAACCATGTCTTCTTTAAAAATTAATGATTGCCAGCATTTAGCCACTGGTTGTTGCTATGAAGATCTATGCAAAAAGCAAGGATCCCTATAGAGTGTGTGATATATGGAATTCTCTTTATTACTACAATAAAACTTACTGACATTTCAATACTTCTGCAAATAGCATTATAGTATCAATCTTCTGAATTAGGTTGAAAATTAAGTTGTAAATTAAAAGAAAGTGTACTTTGGAATACAACATGATATGTCACCTAGAAAAAGACCTTTGTGCATAACAGAGCTGAGCAGAAAAACTGAAAGATAAGCCCAGGTGCCTCTAAAGTGCCTATTTCATCATAAAGGATCTAGGTTATATTTTACAAGAAGAATACAGTCTGAAAGCCCTGATATTTCACCTCAGGAGAACAGATTCTGAATCTCTTTAAAAAAAGATGAATTTGACAGCATCAGCTCATTAGCAGAGATGCCAAAAAGCCTTCGTGAGGGACAGGTGGGATTTTAGGTGGGAGGAGGGCTGGGAGGGTGAGGAGAAAGAGGGAAAGACAAGAAGGGAAGGAAAAGGGCTTTGCTTTAGTATAGGACCTTAGTGACAATACCCTTCCTTCTTTAACTACACTTGCACCTACTTGAGTTACCAGAAAATAACAAATTATATCCACTATTACACTTGAGTTGTGCCAGAAGAATAAGAGGTGTTATATTTCAATCAAAGTATAATTTATAAATACCTACACTAACGGACCTATTTGACACTGTTAATAATGCAGGTTAATGGCTGAAAAATGAATTTCTGTACCCCCCAAGATAGGTCTTTCAATATTTTCTAAAACAGGAGCTTCTAATGAGGTGATACGCCAGGCTGAAATTCAAAACAATACAAAAAAATGTATTCATGCTCACTGTGCATAAACACTACTCCCAAAAAAGTTGGTTTTCAATAGGAAGAGGACAGGCATTAATACTTGAACAAGGAAGATGTTACACAGAGGAACAGCTACAAGAACAAAAACACTCAGGCCTCCAGATCAATCCCATATATTCAGGAACCTTAATGGTAAACAGTCCCATTAGCATCTCCTCCATTTTTAGATTAAAGAGACATGGTGTTTCCTGGACATAACCACATGTCCCTTAGAGCAATCAAGCTAATGAGACTGCAGGATTTCTTTTTGAAAAGTGTGCGATTGTGGTATAAAGATAAGAAGCTAAAATACTCCTATTCACTAAATGGGTTCAATAGTTAGTCAACGAGGTGTTATAAAATCAAGTCAGTTATTATTTATAATTTATAATGCCCTTCATAAAATGGCCATCTGTCACAGCACTGACAGCTAAGAGTGAAAACAGATTTGGTTTTGCTATCTACCACCATTTTCCAAAAACTACCCAAAATACATGGAAAGAAAGATGCTCTTGGCCTTACCACACTTGTAAGCATTGGAAACACACCTTAAATTGCCAGAAGTATTTTTGATGGTTCAATGTGTAGCCAGTTCCCTAAAGGAGATAAAATACACCGGAATGGCACCAGTACATTCACCAGTGTCATTTTATCAGTCAGGGTGAGAAGAAACACTTGTGCAACCTGGTAAACATGTCAGTGTTGGTAAATTACACACAAACCAGGACAAAGATCGTTCCGAGGATGCAGTTTTTCTAAACTGGACTTAATTTCTGAGAGATAATTTCTACATTTCAGGAATAAAATTCACATATACAGTGAGAAAGAAAAGTAATCCGACAAACATACATAAAAGATTCAGAGGCATCACCATTTTTTTATTTCAAATGCTTGTGAATGAAGGCCTTCTTGATCTGCCTGCTTTGCCCTGCTATCGCATCTAAAGGAAGAAATTCAGAATCCTGAGATCCCTCAAGAAGCCCAAACCCCAGCTGGCAGAGTCAGGCAGGAGAAAGCACCTTTAAGCAAGTCTCAGTGAGAAAAGCCACAATGGTCCCCTCACCTGGAATAGTCCTAAGCACCTTCTACATATGTGAGCTCAAGAAAGGCTCATTGGGGCAGAGTTAGAGCCAACAGTTCTCAGACAAAAAGGAACTGCACTAGCTTTGGCTAAGCAGTCGATCTCACCTTTTCATATCAATACAAGAATACCTAAGTCCAAAAAGTACAAAAATGCCCTAAATGCAGTGCCAAAAACTTGCAAAAACACATTAATTTTCCAATCTTCATACCAAACCAAAATAATATGAGAATTCACCTACATATACAGAAATAAATCACACGGTTTTACACAAGGACTAATTCTTAAGTACCTCACAATTTTGTTTAGTCATGGTATGTCTGAAACTGCTGCAATATTCAATGCAATACCAGAGACTATACAGTATTCATCAATATGGACAAACTATTTAGGCATCTTTGACAGTTTAGTTTCCTGATGGACAAGATGACCCCAAAATTTAAAGTCATCTCTGTTCTATTTTGGAAAACTAATTATGACCACTCACACAGCTGGATTTTAAACACAGCACCCAGGAAGAGAGACACAAAATAGAACAAGCTAAGAAAATAAAACATGTCTCTATTAAGTGAAAGACTTGCATAGCCAACGTGCAGACTTCCAATGAGATTTGTTTTATTGTAAGTCTTCTGCTTTTACGGTATTTGACATGGCAAAATAAGATCTCAATGATGAGTCACTGAATCTACAGTTATAATTGCAGATTTGCAGAACCATGTTGAAATCAGTGCCACATTTATGTCTCTAAACCTGATGCAATGACTACTAGTACTGTTTAGAAACAGATCTATACAAATTTAAATGGACTGTGATTTTCTATAGCGAACCTGCAGACACGCTGCACTTACCATTGTTCTCATCACCTAAAACCATTAATCCCAACTAGTATTAAAACAGAGCCTCTTTTCTGTTAGTTAACTTCTAAATGACTAATATACACAGAAAAGAAGCACCTTTGAAAGAGAAACAGGAGAAAAAGAAAGAAGAAAAGTGACTCAGAGTCATGTTTGTAAGATTTTCACAGCTAATCACACACAAGACTGATTCACTGCTCACCTCGCTCTGTTCACTCATTTTTCATATCATACTTTTCACTGCCCCATCAGCCTGCTCCACCAAGGTCAAATGAAGGAAATGATAGCACACATACCACACTAAGATTTATTATAAACAGATTTGCTTTCTTCTTACGTGGAGGAAATATGTTACTGACGTTACTGTTTATAAAAATTAAGGTAAGCAGTAGAGGCTATCAGATTGGAAACATAATAAATGTAAAAATTTCAGTAAAAAGGGAGTCATTTGTCTCTACTTATTTACAGTGCCTGAAGATTTTTTTTTTTTAAATTAACAAAATGATAAAAATTTCCAACATATAATATGAAAATTATTACTGCTACAGAAGTCAAGTACTAGCATGCCTTTTTCTTTTTTCTCCCCTCTCCTTATACTTTAATTTAAATATCAAACCTGAGGCATAAATTTCACTTCAGCCAAATTAACAAAGCAAAGTCTCCATGAATTAATGTATGTAACAATTATGAATGAATGCACACCCAGAAGACAAGGCCTAGAGAAGGCCTGAAAGTAACCCATTAACTACAAGGGATGATTTGCAGCATGATAACTAACAAAGCCAACTGATATGGCCATCAGTAAGTTCCTCTTTAGAAAGCAAAGTGATATTTCAGTATTTAAATCAGGAACTAACATGGTGAAGAATTAATGAGTTACCTACAAAATAGCTATGGAATCGTCAAAAAGACAGTCAAATATCAAGCATCTTTCATTCTCCATTGAGAAGCCTATTTTGAAGACACCTAAAATTCCTGTGTACTTTAGTGCCTGGCATGGAAAGAGAAGATTCTACAAGACAGTATGGAAAAGAATAAATAAAACTGTCTTTTCATGTTTCTTATAAATGGACCATTGTACATCAATACACTTTTCCAGTAGTATAACAATTTTACTAAAAAAAAAGTTTATAAAGATGTACTTAACAGCTTTCTATAATGTAAACAAAGAATTTCAGTACATATTCTGGAATTGTGTGAAAGATGCCAAAAATTTGCTGCAAACATCAGATGCATTTTATGCATCCATGTTCAACATAGAAATTACTGACTCTTCAAACTACATTAGAGAATCATTATGACAAAATCCACCTCAATAAAATGACACAAATAAACACTCAAAACTACAGTTACACTGAGAAGGACAGGCCCCAACTCACATTTACCTATGTAAATGACTGGCAATACTTTTTATTTACATACTTATCAGAAACATTACCTAGCAAATAAATTAATGTTCTCATATATCATACCATAGGGGTTGCTCCTGACAAGGCATAAGGTGCTTATATCAGGACTGCATATAACTGTATATACAGTAATATTTGACCTCACACACTCCCAAAAGAACTTGTCCAGAACAGTAAGAACTCTAGTGTTTTATTTTATTTTTTTATATATATATACACACACACACACACACATATATATGTAAGTCAGGCATCTAAACAGCCAGGACACATGACATGGAGTTATAGGTTCTTGATTTTCACTTTCATGCTCAATTCAAAATCTTAAGGAAAATGGAAGATTATAAGCAGAAGAATCGCAGATCAGTATTTTGTGGTTTTCTTCCATAGAACTCTACTTTATACCAGGACAGGATTAAATCCTCCTTCCCAAGGTAACTTTACATAGCATTGCTTCTTTGCAAGAACAGAGGACACAACAAATCATCTTCTAATGCTAGCTAAATTACTTTTAAAAACAAAATAAATGCAAAATATATAATCTAAATCAAAATCTATTATGTCCTGAGAAACCACTTACTACTTGCACTTAGAACACCCACATTTATCATCTTTGGTAATCATACCTTTTCTAACCAAAAAGCTCTAAAAGACAAATATTATTCAGTTGATTCCTCTCTTTCCAGAAAGAAATTCTGGAAAGTACACACTGCATAAGGGATAAACAATATCTCCTTCTACCATCAGAATTTATCTAATTTAAAGAATCCTCAATGAGAGAGCAGGGTAAAGTATCAGATGATAGAAATAGCTCACACCAGCAATTCCCATGCCATCCAGAGAAACTCACCACGCATTCAGTGTCCCATATCCCAAAACCACTGTATGTGACCACAGGCTCCAAAACCAGATTAGCAAATATATCGTGCAATGTAACAACACTAGTTTTTCCCCACATAGCTTCCATGCATCTTTTCAAGTTCAAAATAATTCCCTGGAGACGTTTGGAGATTCTATTAAAGACAAAATCTCCAGTTTAAAGACGGTTATGTTTCATGGACACTGTGGAAAACTCATCAGTGAAAATAATATATACTATAATTACCTTAATAGCAATTCTTCGTTGACATGCATAAGACTAAATTGACTTTGTTAAAATTCAATTAAATGCGCTATATTGCTATGTAAATAGCTGCTTCCAACAAACTACAGAAGCCAACAATTGAGGAACAGTTTCTCTTTACTCTGAGCAGTTGCATTTTTCCCCAGTCGAAAATATGCAGGGCACTACACGGGAATGCCTTGTTAACACAAGTGCATTCGCTTTCTTCATAATCTGCTGAGGGGAAGGAGGAGGTAATAGCTTGGGCCAAATCACGTTCTTCAAAGCGTCTGTGTGAATCTAAAGGAATCCCACTGGAGCCAACACAACCATCGAAGGTTGCCAGCAGAGAATATTTTGCCCACTCTGTCATAACTAAATCTTCATTTTTTATTTGCATTCTTTCCTGAAATGATATTTAAATTTCTAGAACTAAAGCAGTTGATAAAATTTAGACCTACTGATTTGCTCCAGTATGGGAATTCAGATTTTTCTGTTTCCATATAAGCAGTGAAATAACAAAAAACACCTTGCGATCCCCTCATATAAATAAAATTTGGTAGTAGTCTAAAGCTAAAAGTCTGTTTCTCTTAAAACAAACAAAAAGCAACCTAATAAATACCAGACAGTAATACTGTGGTACTGAGAAGTCACTGATTTTTCTTCCTTTAAAAGGAAGACGCACATAATGGGTTTATTATTACCATGCATCTGAATGCAGTTTCCAAAGGTGTGCCTCCTAGCAGGAGCACTGTTTGTAAGGGAAATAAATATTTTTATTTACGATAGCAAAAGGAACAATAACTGATTAAAGTAAATTTAGTGGAAACATTAAAATAACAGCTGTGGAAAGAAAATTTATTCTGCTCTAGCATACTGTGTGAACTTATTGAAAATAATCAAGTGCTCAGTTTGAATTAACTGAGTGTGAGTGAATCTCAAGAAAAGGAGAGAGAGATGGCAATAAAAAGCACTAACAGGAATTTGTTAGCTCCTTCTGCTGCTCGGTTTCTTCATATATTTTAAGAAAATCTGCAAAGATGCAAAGAATCCTCCTGTGTTCGGTTAGCAGTAAGTAAATTGCTGTGGGCTCTGAGTGCTGGAATACTTTAGCAGGCAATTCCTCTCTGTCTTTCATTCTGTTTGTCTGTGTTAAATTCCCCCTCTGCCCTCATCCATTCTCACATCCAGTTCCCAGCTTTGTCCATCCATCAATCCCCACACTTTGTCAGTGCTGACTTCATCCTGGCTCTCACAATCACATCCAAGCAAGGCTGCTGCCACGAGGGAGCTTTTCGCCTCCCATCTGCGTCTCCCTGATCTGCTGACTGAGGCCCTGACGCTTGTCGTTTTCTATTGCACAGGCAAGCAAAACCACTAATACTGAACCTGATTTCTATCGTGCAGCTTTTCACCTTTCCTATCGGGAGGAATAGAGAAAGAGAGAGACAGACAGAGGAGGGGAGAGAGAGAGAGAGGAGAGAGAGAGATGTTTGCTGAATTTTCTAAAACAATTCGTACTCTAGTCAGGTTGAGGCTCAATTCATCTCCAGCTCTACAAAACATCAATAGAAATCACAAGGAGAAAATGTATCACTAATTAAGGGTTGATAAGCTCTACGTCAGGAGCAGTTTAGAAAAAAAAAAAAACACCACCCTCACCAGTTTACACAGATTCCCTGCCAGCTGAAATCCATACAAGCAGTTTCATGGCAATTTTAAGTTAAAATCTCAAATAATTTTCTTGCATAAAACATGCTGTCTTAAAAGGAACATTCTGGGAAAATAACACACCAAAACCAGATGTGGCATTATTCAAAAGGTAATTTATAAAGATTTAAATTTCAACTGGAAAAACATAAAAGATGAATGAGGAAACAAATTGTTACCTAGCAATGAAATTATATTAAATGACTCTTCAGTATTTTGCCGACTTTCTTTTCTCAGTTCAGAAGTTCAATATCCTAAGCACGCAATAACTCCTATTAGTATTTTCCTTTTAATTAGTATCTAGATACTTGCTAAAACATGGTCCTGCTTCTTAAAAACAAAACATAATCAGCTCAGCAGTAGCTACAAATGATGAAGTTCTTCAAACATTCCATTTGTGCACTGCAAAGTAGTAGCTGGGTAGAAGGGTATACGTTATCACTAAATCAGCAGTTAAGCAAGTAAAGCATTTTTTGAAATGGAAATTAACTCATTTTCATCATTATCTTATACTTGACTCTACCTGTAAAAACAAACTGGAACAAGAATGTTTCTGACAGGTCATTTTAGGAACAGAAATATAAAGCTGGCATGAAATCACTCACTAAGAAACTAAAACCTTCCCTCAAACAACTTCTGCATCCTTGTATAAATCTTTTTGCCTAATTGTGTTTCAGTCTACAAACTGCTCACTCACAACAACTTTGTGAATGCACCATTTAGTTCACCGCTAATGAAATATTTTGATAAGTTTGAATGAAAGATCCTATTAGCATAAACATGTAATTGCTATGTGAGCTGTTCAACGCATTCCAAATATTCTGGGAGTTTCTGGGCTGGAAGAGGCTCTATTTTCAGCCACGAATATACTACTAACTATCCCCTTACTACTAAGTTCATAAGTGGGGAATCAGCTGCATTCTCTTAAACATGTAGAATGAAGGGCAAGAAAAAAAAAGTCTAACAAATCAGGCCTGGGCTTTCTTTCTCTCTTCAAACCCCTTCCCTCAGGCATCAAACTGTTCTTTCTTCAAAGATGTACTGACACACCCAAGAATCACATTCTGTCTGCATATATACCACATTCGTTTAATTATATCACACGTATAATTGACTTTTATTTTATTCATTATTTTTAGATAAAACTTGAGCAGTATCCAATAAAAAAAAAATAATAAAAAAAAGAGACTTGCAGGCGATCTTCACTAATGAAAATAACAACCTTCTCCCAACACACTTGTATTTCTAACCAGGGTCTTCCTGCCCCACAACTTGTATTCCATTCCAACAGAACCCCAGAGGAACACCCCACTTTTATTTCCCAAACATCAGTCTCAGATACATTTCAGGTATGAAACGGTAGAACTGAAAAGCAGCAGAAGAAAGTCTTCTTTGCTGTGCTACTATACACATCAGACATCTCTAATTAGACAGCAACAAAATTTTATTAATAGGCTGGACATTATGGAATGAGCTTGTTATAAATGGGCCCTGTCAAAGCCTTATTCAGCTACCAAATGAGTATTCTCAGTTCACTGCTCGCATCTGAAGCATCACCGCTGGTGCCGGATAACAAATGATTGCTATTAACCGTATTGTTAGTAATGATGGCTGAAAACAAACAAAAACCCATAAATAACAGTCTACAGAAAAATTAACCCATAA
The DNA here is from genome assembly GCA_028566535.1 of Scolopax minor. Classification (NCBI taxonomy): domain Eukaryota; kingdom Metazoa; phylum Chordata; class Aves; order Charadriiformes; family Scolopacidae; genus Scolopax; species Scolopax minor. Next base: position 15,581,973 of record JAOXNG010000002.1, read on the forward strand.
ACTTGATAGATATCCAGCTGAGAAATAATAAATGACACTTTGGATCCTGCTGGGAGAAGCTAGTGGTTTTTGTTTTCTTCTCTGTCATTAACACATTTTCTGTGCTAAAAATTAGATTCTGATATATAATTATCAACGCTTCCAGATATTAATTCTGCTATCGCTCCCTCTGTTTCTCTGCTGGTTGGCCATCCCTGGCTGTGTATTTCTAGGTAAAAAGTCAAAGGAAAGGAGTTTGAGCTTTACCCTATCTAAACTTATCTGGAAAATATACTCAGATGTAGTTTGAAAGACAGAGACAAATAGTGTGTTTAACCTTAAGAGGTGCTTGGGTTTTCCCTAATCTCGACCTGCCACATAGCTGAAAGTGGAAGCCTTTGAAATGTTTTTGCAAAAATATTTACTTTTTATTAAAATTAGGAATGGAGAAGATTAGCAAGGCTTTTCCTCTCCCTTTCTTTTTAACCTTGCAAACAGTTTAGTCATGAACCTCTGCAGGTCGGCATGTTCTGTTGTGTTTATCAGATAGTGACAGAACAAACTTCAAATATCTCAAGGGCTCAGTTTAATCTGTTGAGCATAGAGCAGCCTTTTTTCTAAAGATGTCTAATTAATAGACCACTCATTCAGCAATGAGCTCTGCATCATGTTAGTTTCTGAGGGAATTTTTTTCATGACAAATATGCATTAAAGAAGAGGGAAAGCACAGAAAATGAGTCAAAGCTGCAGAATTTGGACATCCTGGAATCGTGTGCTGCTTAAAGTCTGCATGTTGGACACATTGTCTTTCTGCTTCTCATGCTGACTTATTGATTAGCCCCATAAGCTTTTGATGTTGAATATTGGGGTACTGACACTAGGAAAAGCAATGAGCACCAAATCCGACAGCCTTAACCACACAAAACTCTCCCTGGTCCCAGCCTTGCTCTTCATGAAACTCAGTGTAGATTTCCCACCAAGTCCAGTAAAGGCTGGAAGAGTGAAACCCTCAAGACTGAAAAGGGCAGTTACCTTGATAAAGAGTAAGTTTGGGTTAATGTGCAGGCGTTGTGCAACTGGATGGAGGAGGAAGGGTCCCAGCACTGGGGTACAAGTTAGTTAAGGACTGAAAGTCTGCTTCTTTGCATGAGAAATATCTACAGCTTAGTGATTCTTTGTGGTGAGCATTTTTTCCTAGAAAAAGCTCAGCTTCTATATGGTATACTTAACTATTAGTAAAATCTAAAAGTCACAGATCTAGAAAATCAGACAGGAAAGGGAGAAAAACCTTTATTTTTTTTCTTTAAAGGAAATCTTTTGGAAGCGAAATAAAACAGATACTCCGCATCGGTCCCAGCTCATCTTCATATGCAACGAACACACCACAAATTAATGACACTTTGAACTTTTTTGGCTTTTTCATAGTCCCAGTGACATTTCCATAAGCCTCTTGGCAGCAGAGTCAACTTTTCTGTGCTCCGGTTTGCCCCAGTTTAAAAATACAAGTTCCTGTTTCTAATCATCCATAATCTCCTACAACCCTCACTCTCCCAGCTAACATGAGTTGCTGCTGACAGTGCACAATGCAAGACATGTCCATGCTACTCCTCGAAGCAAAAGTCAGGTTGTGTCTTAGCCAAAACAGCAAGCATTAAAATAACTGATTGAGAAACAATTAAGGAAAGGGAGGGTTTGATACCTGAGTAGATGACTGAACTCTGAAGTTGTGGAGGAAAGCTTGAAATTTCTAAACAACTCCCTTTGGTTTATTTTATTTAATATTTTTTTTCTTTCTGATTTAGCTGCTGTTGATACATGATGATATAATTCTTTGTGAAACAAGAAAAAAAAAACTGTATGTGAGGCTTGCTTTTTCACAGAAAATCTTGATTTTCTGTTCAGTGGTGAACACGCAGGTGGCTTGTGAAATTATTCACTTGGAAACACTGTTAAGTTGGCCCACCTTTCTCTTAAGAACCCTTGGCCTGAAGACTTCTTGCTCCAGCAAGTCTGAGAGGAATGCATTTTCTAATGCTGTTTTGCTAGTGTTCGTTCTGTTGATGCGGCTGTTGAATTATGGAAGACAACTTGAACTGCAAGTCAGCCGTGGAAATACTTGACTTAAACATGTTAGCCCATTCCCACAGTCTTGACAAAAACCCAAGCCAGCTGCTAATCTGTGTTAAATAAAGAAAAGACAGGTGGTTGGGATTTATGTTCAATTTATTTATTAGTTTATTATGTGGCTTAAAAGTCTGAGATAAAGTTTTAAAAGGTTTTGTCTCAATTACATGGATTTTAATACTAAATACATTCCTTTCAACCAATAATAGCAATCATGAAATGTTTTCAAGCTTTTTCTACATGCTACTTATACAAAATACACTCAAATGAAACTAGTCTGGCCAAACACAGAAATGAGTATGAATTATCCAGTATGTCATAGCAGCAACAGCAGCATTAAGATTTAATCAACCTGTCATTTGGAGAGAATGTTGTGGTTGCCAATGGAAATATTAGAAGGATACTTTTTCAATGCAGTTTTCTAAAGAAATGGTGCTTATGGGACAAATATTGGCCCTTCAGCCATCTATCTGTACCCATTCTCCAACTGTACTTGAATGTGATTACGGGGCAGATATTTCTGAGATATTAGAGGAGGCTCTTGAGCCTTCTGAAAAACAGATTTTAGATGGAGGAGACTCAGACTAGTACCCACAAAGAACAAAGCTGTTTCATGAGCAGAGCATCAACCTGTCCTGTTGGTCTAGTGTCCTGCCAGTCAGCACACACAAGGCTGGTAATGGACCAGAATAGGTGCTGTCTGTTCCCTGGAGGGTTATGAGGAGAACTGAGGTAAATGAAGGAGGAGGGGAAGCATGGAGATGTGGCAGCAGACATGAAATACATAGTTCTCTGAAAACGCTTGTTGCCATTTACTAACAATTACTGTAGTCCAGTTGCAATTGTTAAAGCAGGGACAAGTCTTTCTTGTGCTGATATAGAGGTACCTCAGTGTTGGTGTCAAGTTTGACCAGATAGGATTGATTAAACAAGAAAATAAAATAGCTCTTTGAAAATTAAGTTGCTGAAACTGGTCCTTCCTTACATGCTCTCCCTTCCTTCTCTCTCTGTATTGCAGCATATGTCACAGGTCTCTCCCTACAGGGTTAGGAGAGGTAAACCAGGAATTTGGCTAAATAAGCACTCTGGGCTGAATAAGGAATCCCAGGCCTCTTCCTTGGCCAGCTTGGGTGCAGCACTGATGAACATTTTCCACTCTGAGGCTCACATGATAATTCTGACTTGCCTGTTTCTTTATACAATGCACATTCATTCAGGGATATCCTTAAATTTAGGGTCAGCACTTGGATGAAGGGCTTCCTGAAAGTACATGAATTATTCTGCAAGGACTAACATGGGTTTGGTGTGTAGTAATGAAACAATGACAGGGCAAGGTCTTGGAGAATCTTTACTGTTAGGAAAACAAAGTTTTAAGCAAGACATGATGACAAAAACTTGACACAATCATTAGAAGGGCTACAACTCCATTTAACTTGGTAGGGTATTAAGCTCAGAGCTTACATTCATTTTGTATATTCATTATTTTCTGTATTTGAGAATAAAATATTTGACTCTCAGACATACCTCCTCGCTCTATGTTTGTCTCCTACTCTTTGTTGTGGTCCCCAGTGAAAATGACAGCTCAGTTTGGCAGGTTATTTACAAACATTATGAAAGGATTCCTGTTCCACAGAGTTAACACAGGGCAAGACAATGGAAAAGAGAAATAATGCAATGACGTTACTCTCTCAAAGCCACGCGTTATTCCAGGGGTGAGACAGAAATAGAAGCCAAGCCTCCTGGTGCTCTGTGCACTGCTCTCTTTTACTCTCCCATGTTCTTTCCCTCCCATCTCCAATTTCTACCTTTTTTCAGTCTCCTATCTAGATTTTTCTCCCTTCCACACTTTCCCTTCCCCTTAGGCTGTGTCCACCTAGTAAATAAGGAAAATATCTTTGGTCTCCCTCTGAACAGAACCTCTTTTCAGAGATTTTCAGCTCTCTGCGAGTCCTGCATTACTATACAGGCTGTAATGACTGAGATGGCTAGATTAGAGCTTGCTGGACTGCCTGCATGAGTCACAGCTACTATAGTGACTAAATTTTAATATACCTGGAGAGACAACCATTTATGCTGACATGTTATATATTTGAATGTTATTCTAGCCAGAATCAACCCTAGAGTCCCAGGGACTTCATATTCCTCCTAGTATATTGAACTCAAGGCTAACTGATAATACACTTCAGGGCTTTCGCAGTGCAATTTTCCTGCTTTTTCTATGCAAACATGTCAGACAGGTCTTGGAGAATTAGATGTTTTTACCACTTTGGTTGAAATGTTTCTTAGGAAATGACATGGCCAATACTGTATCTGAGGAAACCTTTTAGAAGCTGTGGTTTGCTTGTCTGGGTATCTAAATAAAAGTTGGACTTTTTAAAGGAGCAGCATTGTATTATCTTGGATAAGTAGAGGGTTTCTTTCCGCACTTGTGATATCAATTTGCTCTGTTTTTTAATTAAGGCTGTTTTGCAACATTAGATAATAGCTAACATTCATGAAGGGCTCCAAATTCTCTATTGGCTTTGAAACATGGAGAGCTCCATCAGCATATTGGTCTAGTTCCCAGTGTGACCAATTAAGTGGGAGGATACAACAGTGGGAAGATATAGAGGTTACTTGAGCAGCTTCCTTCAGGCATTGGGCAACCTGTTTATTTGGCACGAGGAGAAAGTTGGAAAATCTTGGCAACCGTGTGCCAATAAACAAAAGTTTAGTGGCTGCTTCTGCTCATGGCTGGCTGTGGAGGAACAGGGAGCTCAGCATTTCCAAACCACCCTGCAAATGAAACTCTCTGCTGGTAACAGCTAGATCTTACATGTGGAATGTGCTGTGTTTGTTGTTTGGAGTGAGGTTTACATCACCTGCAAACTGACTTTGCAGGTGTTCCTGCACCGTGCTCTGCATCTTTATCCTTCTGTTGGGATGGGCAGCCGTTTTATTTTGAGGTCAGAAAACCAACACAATTTTCTGGACATTTTAATTCTTCCTTGTTGTGGAGTTAAAATAAATTCCTCAGTTAAAATTCTCTTTCTGCTTTGTGTATATTTAGAAATCATGCAAAAAAGCATGGGCCTAGCCCTGCAAGCTATTATTCACATGAGTTACTTCCTTAATTTTATTGAATTATTCATAGGAACATGTTTGCAGAATGCATTCTTACTGTTGTTGAGAAAACACTGCTAATTAAAAAAATAATAATATTAAAAGACTGTTTCTTGTCAAAAAACCTGAAGAATTTACTTGTACTTTAAAAGTAACATTTATTATAGTTTTCACAAAAAGGATAAAGTTTTAGGTAAAGCAAGCAGTGCTTTTACTTTCTTATCACACATCTTTTAGGAAAAGAAAAACTTTAGGTCATGAAAAATTCCAACAGCGTCTTGCATTAAAAGCGTTAAAACGTGAATTAAAGACCATAATTCAGATGGAGTTCTGGCAACTGTGCCAAAGATGACATCGTTGGCTGCTGACTCCATCCAGATTTTTAGAGCAGGTGTGTTGACTCATTCTCTGAGAAGCATGAGGAGGAACGCTGGCCTGGCTCCAACCCTACAACGTGGGGCTAACCCAGCTCCATTGCTGCTTTGGGACTAACCGCCGCTGTCAGGCTGAGCGATCGCATGGAAATGCAAAGTATGGCTTGAACATGATATTCCAGAGAGATTTGCAATGCTCTGTCCCAAGGCTGGGGGATGATTCGCAGCCGCACGTTTCCATCCCGAGTTCCGCCGCTCCAGCCCGTGTGTTGGGAAGTTTATTGTGATTGCAAAAGCAGCAGCAGCCCCTCCAGTGACTGTTTTTCCTGAGAAAGTTGCTGGATGCTTGGCCTGGGCTACCTCACTGGGTTTGGAAAGCAACATGTCTTTTCCAAGAGATTTTGAACATTGTTGGAATTTTTATTGGAGGCTGTCAATACTTGCTTCAGTATTTAACACCCTCTCTGTTGGGCAGTGTGTCGTAAGCATCACCGTGTTTGTCACCTCGCCAGTAGCTTCCTGCTTACCTTTTTTCCCCCAACTGATGTATATTGTAGGATATTTATAGGCGTATATTTAAAAAAAACCTCGCCGTATCAAGGATGAGATATTAAGGTTTTTAGTTGACAATTTATTTCTCTTTCATAAATATATACCATTTCAGCAATCTGAGAAGTGGATTAGTACAATATGAGAATGAGTTCAGAGAATATATCTGCCTCCTGTCCCCTTCCCTCTTCCTCTAAGTCTCTCACAGAAAGTTTGGAAGAACCCACAGGCCTTGCAGAGATACCTCAAAGTGGACAGTGAATGAAGAGGAGGAGGTGCCTTTACAGAAAGCTCTTTTCATATAGCACGCACATGATTAAATGCAATAGCTATTAGTGTTTCTGCCTTAATTACTTTAAAAATTAACAGTTGCATCTGCCAGGTGGGCTAGTGTTTGGGATATCCAGTGTCAGGGCAATTAACACCTCCAGAGTTCAATGAGCATGTCCAGTTGTACAGCGGAGTACGGTGGAAACCAAAGAGCCACTTTCTGGACTAGATGAAGTTCATGAAATATCTTTCTGCCCATTTGGAAAATACAGTCAGGAAGTAATGTCACAATGTTTTTAAGATTCCTCTGTAAGCAATAAATGCATTTACTTGTGTAAACTGCCGGCAAGTGGCAGAATAAAGAAAAGAATAAAACTGGGAAAGAATCAATAGATCTCTCATGGTCACCCATAGCAGCAACTGATGTTTTTTGTTGCTGGTATCAAAGTGCTCAAGAGAGGCTGGGTTTGCTCTGAAGCTTCAGCACAAAGATGGAACACCTCAGTGGAAGTCAGGAGAATGATGGCAGCCTGAAAACTATATTTGATCTGTTCTAGCAGAATCTGTTCTAGCAGCCTGATGATAGCAACTGATTAGGATTGGTTTTTTGGGGAGGCTTACAAAACCAGCCCAGACCTGTCAGGTGAGAAAACCCGACTTCATGCAGAGCTTGCAAGCGTTCACCTTTCACATGCCTTTAATCTTGATTATAAAAATAAATATCTGGAAATATGTCACTGTAATCTCTAGCTGTTCATTTTTAGTTTTGCATTTCACAGTGCAAACTGTCCTTTGAAATGTATTTTTAACTGCTGAATGCCTGTGATTATTTTATTCAAGGCACCTATTTGTTTAAGAAATGCTTTCCTGCAGTGTTTCGCATTTTTTGTGAAGACAAGTATATTAAAAATAGATACTTATTTAATAAGCTGATTCTATACTAGGTTCAACTTAAATGCTGGTATTGAGTCTCCTCTCTTTTGCTCTCTTTTGCTTCCACAAGTAATTTTCTAAACTCTATGGGGATATTTGAAATGGGAAATCAAGATGTGAAGGAAGATGCTTGGTGTGGTTACTGCATGGCAACACACATTCCAGCTCACAGCTAATTACAGGCAATGCTGACATCTGAGAGCTGGGAACAAACTGTGATGTTAAATCTGCTTATTTGTACAGTAAAATCTTTTCCACAAAGTATTATTTTACTTCTCAGAGCCAAGGGCAGTCTGAAACATCAATGTTAATAGAAATTTAATGTTGTGTTAATAAGGGATAGTAAAAGACGATGTAGCTTGATTAACTTAGCATAGAGATAGACCATGGACCAAAACATTAATCATAAGCATTCCTCTATTGACCTCCCGAAGGGCCAGACTCCTCCAGCTAGGCTTATTAATCCCCATGGGAATAATAATATCCCATTTCAACAGTGAGAACCAAGCACTTGTCTTGGTTTTAGTTGATGGATGGCCTAACTATTTTGATTTTTTATTTCTTTAAGAGAAATAACATCCCTCTCCTTTTCTGAGATCAGACAGCATGGTTAACAGGCAGAGTCTGAGAATCTCTGCTGGATGGGATCATTGGCGATGTACTGAATACTCCCTCTCATAAATACCAAGTTTTCTTTCTCTGGGCAGTTTCTTTTCATGACGCTATTTCCAACATATGGAAAGTTCATTGCTTAATGTAATATGGCCAACGCTTCCTTCTCCTGTATGTTGTATCCAAAAGTGACCTAAACAGGGTGAAATAATAACCCCACATTTAATAATATTGCAAGAATATCAGCCAGCTGTAGCAGATTTTCCAGAGGGTATATTGACAACTTGCATATGTGTTTGCAAATATACTGTTTTCAGCCTCTCTAAATTATATGCATTTATGGCTAAAGCTCGTCAGAGAAAATACTCAAGGCCTACTTATTTTTGCCAATGTATAAAAGGAGAGAGTTCTTGGCTTTTCTGGAATAATTTGGATGTAAACCTTGGACAATCTGTCTCTGCTTCCTCTAAAGCACTTACTGATATATCAGCAAGGAATGGGCTGGCACAACTCTTTGGTAACTCGTTTTTAGTCCATTTTTTCTAGCACCTGTCTGTTTCGTAAAATAAGAGAACAGAGCTGTAGAAAAGGGGCACATGCTGAAGCATTTCCCATCTCGGGTTTTTCATTAAAACAGTTTCTTTGTTTGCTTTTTCTGGGTTCTTTATTCCAGAGAGATACTTTCTTTGTTCCTGCAAAACATTTCTGTTTGCTCTTACAAAAAGAGTAAAACTGAGCATAAGCTACAGAGTAATACTATGGTCAAGTTTTTCTATTAGCAAATGTGTTCAGTTCTCTCTTTCTGAGGTGAGTAATACAATATGAACTAGATCCTCCCCCGAGTCAGTGGGGTATAATAGGGGAACATAATTAAATCCCTTACTTCTGGACTTTATCAGGATAAATTACAATTATTAGTAGGACCTGCATTTTGCTGTAGCCTCAGAAGCCCACATCAGTGGGATTCAGCAACAGAAACGGCTCAAGGAGATTTCTTCTCCTTCCCTGACGTGTTACCTTTCAGCTCCTAATTTGTGGACATCTCTTGGTGTGTGACAAGGATTTGATGACCTTTCCTTGCACTTAAAAAGAACCTCCCTTTTAATTCTAATTATGTGGGGGGTTTGAATGGAATAGACAGTTCAGGGTTTGAATCCAGCACATTGCCCTGAACAACAGAATAATAATTACAGGTATTTTATTCATTCTGCCTTTTCCCACTCAGTTATGTTGATGCCCTGTACAGCTAAGTCCAGTTGGAGAAAAGACATATTTGCATCCATTTTCATGCATCGGCTTCCACACAAACCCAGCTGTGCACCAGCCCCAACAGAGAGTCCTTAATTTTGTTCTCTCCTTACGCAGGAGGCAACTTTTTTAAAAGTATTTAGCTAGATGCCATGAAATGACTTCATGGAAATTGTGTGGATTCAAATGTAACCCTGAGGACATCCACAGTAAGGGAAAAAGGCATTCCTCCCACAATCCAAGTTTTGGGAGGGTGGAGAGCGAAGGTTGGAGGTACGAATCCAAGGTCCAGCACCAGTAGATCAGCCTGCTGTGCAATACTTCGCCCTCCTTTCCACACAAGTCTTCTGGCTGAAGTAGTACCTGGACCTCTTGGCCAGTGGGTCACAGGACCCTGTGCAACATTACAGGCTCCCTCAAGGGCTCCGGGGAAATTTTAGGCTGTCAACAAAATCTGCTTGGAAAACAAAGCAGGGCATGAATAAGCAGCTTTTCCTTTGACAAAGGAGAAGTCCAGAAAGAGAGAAAATGGGCTGTGAGAAGGCTCGATGGAGAGAGCAAAC
>JAOXNG010000002.1:15612304-15626051 GCA_028566535.1 Scolopax minor
AGTATCCACATGCTTTGGGTGAGAAAGGAATGACAGGAGGAACTTGAGGTGCCTGGAGATAGGGCTTATATCTCACTCTTAGTGTGAGACTCTAAAGATCCACTGCAATTTTTTTTAATTGTGCTTTGTATTTATGCGTAGCACAAAAAAGTACAGTGACGTTACTGAATAAGTTACTTGACAGCAAAAAGATATTCTTTTCCCATTCAGTAGTTGCATTTGTTCTCTTCCCATCCTTAATTTGACCCAAACTTTTGAAAAAGAAATGTGCATTCTGAAATAGGTCTATATTGTAGTCAGTCAACGGATGAACTGTACTTAACTAAACATACAGTAGGTAGGTGCAGTGCAACTGCAGTGATGCTGTTCCAACTCAGTAGCTTCCACTGTGACCTAAAAACACCTATACTGTCTGCCTTAAATGCTCTGCTGGGAAGTGGGTATCTATTAAAGAAGGATTAATGTATAGATCTTCAACCCCACATCCAACTGAAATAAGAAGTGAAAATGAAGGAAAAACTAGACTATCCAACATGATAGAAGTAATAAAAGGGGAACGTATTTCTCATCTGTTAACCTTGAATATCTGCTAGCTCGAGATTTTCACATTCTTCATGTATCTCTTCACTGTTCATTCCTTAATAACCACTCAAAAATCAGCTGCACATTAAAGAAATGCAATATAAATGTGACTGGACTCACTACATCTGAGATATCCTCCAATACAGCATAAAGCTAATTTAGCTGTCACTTACTGTAAGTAAAATGACAAATATCTGTAATATCTGTCAAGATATGAAAGCTTTAAAAAGAGTTATGCAGCTGTCAACATTTTGATGACTTTAACAAGAGAAAAATAAACGAAGAAGAGAAAATAGACAGCATGTCTGTTGTGTATCCAGTTGCCAAAATCTTCTATTACTTATATTAATAAAAATAAAATTACTTTGTAAAAGTAAGATAAACAACAAAGACTTCTGGAATAAACGGATACAGGTAAACATATTAGTACTGGTGAAATACAACTGTAGAAAGCACTGCTAAAAAATGGAATGCAGATCTTTTCAGTAACTCAATAATCATCATCCAGCATTTATTTAATTTAGAATTACTATTTAAGCACCAACAACATAGCAAGTCTTAGAAAATACAACCAAAGTATGATTGGTCAAATGTGTGGCTTCCTATTTCTAAGTGATTAGAAATATAATTTCTAATCATAATTTTAGTGATTCAGCAGTAACTTAAACCATTTCAGATCCTTGAGGAGGAGCTTGTTCAGTTTCCAATGTTGTAGATGTTTTGCAAAAAGGCATCTTAAGGATTGCCTGTAAAGACATTTTGGCTGAGGCAATTTTTATCCCCTTTCTTGAACGTGTATTGTCAGTCTATTTTTATTTAGCTGTCAGTTTTCAGCTTTCCTCCTCTTTCCCTGCAAGAAAAACATAATGCTTGTTTGGAGTTTTAGTTTGTCTTATTCCATTTTATACCCAGTTTTAGGAGTTTCCCATAAAACACCTCGCTCTACTGAAAATCGGAAATACAGATTTCCTATCTGTGGCGTGACCTGGGATACAGGATCTGAAATTCTATGACTATACAAACCATGAAAATACACCTGCCATAAATATCATAGCAAAATGCAAAACAGCAGTAAAAATCTTTTCCTTTGCATTGAAAAGAATAATAGAAATTTTGAAAAACATGATTATAGTAAATATGAACACTAAAAGAAAAGTTTACTTCACTTTCACACACTGGACTCCAGCTAGATAACCAAGAGTTAAATCTGTTTTGGTGAATAGGAATGCAAATCCAATCTTTCAGTAATAATTTTATTAGTGATGGAATCCTAATATCCTAGACAAGCAGTCAAAAATCACTATCTTTTAAAGCTGCTAAAATCTGAAATCTGTATGTTTGAAAACATTATTTTGATTTTGCCCATGACTTCGACCCTACAGTACCAAACAGATTTTTATAAAGCAAGAATTTATGAGTGATGGAAAAGAAGCCCACTTCTCATCAAATCCCAATCAGAAAAATACATAGTTTTTCCAAGGTACCAAAAAAAACAAAAAGTGAGCTCCTGCAAGAAATAATAAAAGAGCTAATACAAAGAATCCTAGAAAGAAGCAAAAACATGTTATATCTTGTAATTAATGCTACCATATCTGTAAAACAGATTTCCTGCCATTGCAGGACCTGGTAATTAATGTTTGTTGACAGAAAGCATAAACTTTCAGTGGCTGAAGAATAAGACTGATTTTGTACCAAAGCCTCACTACTACACCTGCAAAACCATATGGTTTTGAAGTATTATAGATACATGGAGACAAAGATTTATACTTACACTCTTATTTCTTTTGAGGGGAATGTAAACAGATTCAGCTTAAGTTGATTTTCCAATCAACTCATAATACACCAAAATAGACTACCCAACCACCAAGATTATCTATTTGTGGTTTTGTAACACATTTTTAAGGAGCTTTCTAACTACCAAACCAAAACCTGTGAAGCACTTCCTTTCTTTTCCTCACAAAAGAGTGATATAAGTAACACAGTGATTTCAAAAAGAGCACATGTATAAAAATTGTCAGTGTCATCTTAGATAACTGACGTTTTGGTCAGCACCTCTAAAGATTCTATTTGTGAGAAAGAAATAAAAGTCCAAAATATAAAAAACTTGTAAGTATGGATCTGCTTTACTTAGTTCTTGCTCTGCTTTCAGTTTGAGATTTCCCAGATTTCTTTAAAACACCATCCAATTGGGAAAAAGTTATTAGCCATCTAGAAAGAGGAGACATTTCCTGGCACGATCCAATCTGACCTCACACTAAGCGTGTGTCAGGTTTGCTTGAATCTTCAGTGAGGGACTTAATCAATAAACAAATAAAGGAACCAAGAAAGCACTTAGGTTGTTGTATACTGTCATTAATACCAAAAAAAATTGAACCAATATCTCAATGTGGCCTGAAAAAGGATATCAAAGGAGCTCAAGAAACAGCAGTCACCTGTGACCCTTAAAGAATTTATGAAGCTCTAAGGTTAAAAAAATATTGACATGACAAGTATTTATGTGCCATAGTGATGACTGTGTAGATAAGATTCTACCCTACTATTAATAAGGTGGCTGCATTTTACCCATACCATGTTAAAACTAACACATATGAGAGGGTTTTTAGATGAAAAGATGTACACTGTTGTTACTTTACGCAGTTTTGGCCAGAGAGAGATTCCCACAGACACAGTTTTGTAGCGACACTGCTTGGCTGTGTTTATCCACTCTGAAGACTAATGATCATATCACATCACTCAGCTCAAAAGCAAAGGAACAAAGGAAAACTGAAATGAAATGTAAAAATGGCATGGCAAAGCTCAAGTTTAGCTACTTAAAATACTAACTTAATGATTTATGAATAGATTTGCACATTTGTTTTTCTCAGCAATGATGTTTCCTGTTTCACTTACAGTATGTGTCAATACAAACAGTGAACAAATTGAGTACTTTTAAACTAGGAATAAAACCGCTAATGAAGATAATTTGGGCTTGGAGTTTTTGGTAGCATCTCTCTTGTGAAAAGCATAAGTTATTTTCCTTCTATTATTAGTAATTTATATTATGTATATTTTTTTAGATTTATAAAATCGATAGACTTTTTTAATAATATAAATAGCTAAATTATTGTATAGAACTTAACACTATTTATAATATAGACTAATTTGACTTTCTTAACCCTGCATGTGATGAGAAACTGCAATTCGCTTAGCAGATGACAATGGCAGAAGAGTATAAGAACCTGTAACTAGGCTGGTGGGGTTTTGTTGTGGTTTTTGTTTGGGTTTTTTTTTTTTTAAATCAACATTGGATGTAAATTTATCTTTCTTATTTATATCTGCCCAAGCTCAGCAAAAAGGAACATGTCTTAGATATCAGAAAATGAAGCCTTCAAACATTGCTACTCCACATTATCACACTCATCTGATTTTTAAAAACAGGAACAGCTGCATTTACTGATAAGAAAGCAGGAAGATGTTGTATGTTTTTTGCACAGATGTTTGTAAAATCCTTCTTTGTTAAGCATATATATAAGAAATAAGCCACCTTTAATCTTCTCTAACGGTTAAGTCAAATGAAATAAATGACATGGCATAGTATCTTTAAAACATATACAAATAAAACAGCATTTATGTTTTTATACAGAAAATAAGTTATTTCAACTTTGTAACTTCAGTTATCACAAGTACTAAGAAGTGATTAAAGAGCAATGAGACCAAATGTCAACCAACTGCTTATTAATGCTATTTGAAAAGTATACTCACACTCCCAGCCTGTACTTCAAAGGAGAAGTATGGGAAAGTCCTTGTAAATAAAAGGTATTCCAAACAGCTGAATTATGGATAAACAAAATATTAATAGCAACTTCCCCAGTACAGTAAAGGCATGTACAATCATTTCAAGGTTTCATTATTCTCCATTATATAATTCAGCTCAGCAGCCATGAGGTTTGGGAAGTTCATTTTAAGAGTAAAGCAAAGCAATGAACTTGTAGAAGAAACTCCATTTTTATATTTCATTCCACTTATATACTTTATACATGCATGTTCTGGGTAAAGTGACCTACGTATATCCTCACTCACATATCTATGGGAAAAGTCCAGAGATAACATATGCATCTGGGTCTTAGTCAACTTGTGGTCTATTTCTTCTTAGGACCTGAACCAGCATAATCAGCAAATCTTACATGAGGATTCTGGGTAGATTTCTATAAAGGCATCTACCGATTATTACAAGCACTGTATCATAAACTGCTAAGCTATATCTGAATAATCCCAGACTACCAGACTCGACCAGAATTTAAATCTTTCACACACCAAAGACCAAAAGTCTTTACAGATTGCTCAATCATTTAGGAAAAAGCAGCGAGTCCCAGAGAAGCTGGATACCCACCCACAGCATAAATCACTTGCCTTTACCTAAGTGGTTCAGACAGTGATGGGCCAATCCACTCCAACCTGGAATTCACATATGGTAGTGGTTTTGAGAAAAGTAACACCTGTCTCCCAAAGATGAGAGGTAGAAGAGTTCAGGAAAGGCAGGACCCTAGTGTCCCACCATGAAGCAAAGCAGGGCTGTCACCTCAGCATTACCAGAGTCTCATACAGAGGAAGAGTCAGGTTATCCCTAACTCAGCACTTATAGCCTGGGAAGTGGAACACTTTCTCTAAAGTAAAACCTGAACCCCAACCAGAAACCATCATGTGGTGTTTAATATGGTTGCTTATTAAGGAGCACATCAAAGCAGAAAAATGCTTCTTAAGGAGCAAAGAACTAGGCTAGCACAGACAAATAGGAAGCATTACAAAATCACAATAAAGTACCCCAATTAAGAATTACCACACCCATTAAGTAACAGCCAGTACTTTGATTCCCTGAAGTCATCTTAGTTACAAGGATTTTGTAGTAACTATGTCTTGAATAATTTATTGTATAGAAGGGAAAAGCAGAATTTCAGATTTCTTTTCCAGTTTATGTAACTTCACGTATTCAATCCAGGAAAATGATCATTTTTGAAAATGCCTTAGTTTAAGAACCTCAAGATGTTCAAAGTTACTTTTCAGAACAGATCAATTCTTGCTACAGAGCTGATGCTTCAAAATTCTGCATGTTAAAATGCAAACTCATCACTTTACAAGCAACTCATTAAAAATGAAATTGTTTTATCATTATATGAACTCATATAAAATTGACATGGCTTTTATTTCTCACTAAGTACTACTCAAGTTTGTTGCTATTCTACTTGTTTCCTCAAATAAGAGGAGATGGCTCCTTCAAGCAAGAGTTGAACACACAGCATCAGTTAAATGCAGGTGCATTGTTTCTACTGACATGGGAGAATGATCCCGGTTGGGGGAACAGTAAATGAAACCACTCGACAACCTAAGAAACAATGCTTTGTGTTCTCACAACAGGCATATCAGTAGTGGGGCAGCCCAGTATGTACCATGTGTGTCTGTCACGTATTTCTGAAGTGTCAGCTACACAAAACAGAATGTGAACTGGTCTTTCTGCTTAGACTCAAAACGTGGTCAGCCTACAGTAATGGCTTAAGATCAAGAAAACTTTCCAACTGTTCATTAAACAATTAGGCTAAGACTCAACTCATGCAACTGAAATCATAAAACATAAAGAGCCTTTAATTACCACAATTCCATAGATGTATGTATTGGAGGAGACAGCCTGGAGGTGAAAAGGCTCTGTAACCTATCATTTTTGTGCTCTTAATAAAGTCTATAGCTGCCATAGACTTTCAGCGGCAAAATGAAATCCACAGCTACTACGTTTTTAAGAACATTAAGTCAACATTTAGTACTGCTATTGGCTATTTTTAAATAACCTAAATATTTTACTCCTTTAAGAAAATAAAAATACTATTACCACAACAGCAAACAAAGGACATTTTCTGGGAGAAAACCAGAGGTTAGGGTTTTTTTTTTGAAGGTTTCTGTTTTCTAATGATTCTTATTCCCAAAGGCCAACCTATAAAAGTACAGCAAAACACTCTGCACAACAATAAGAAGCCAAACTAAGGAAGCACTGCTGAAAAGAAACAAAAACCTCCACTGAAAGAATTAGCTAGAATTTGCAGCAGAGTTCTGCCTAGCTTC
This sequence comes from Scolopax minor, assembly GCA_028566535.1. Classification (NCBI taxonomy): domain Eukaryota; kingdom Metazoa; phylum Chordata; class Aves; order Charadriiformes; family Scolopacidae; genus Scolopax; species Scolopax minor. Next base: position 15,618,974 of record JAOXNG010000002.1, read on the forward strand.
ACTTTCTATTTGCTTTCTTCCCACTCTGTGTCACAGACCATGGTGTGGTCTTGGTTTACAGTGTGGACAGTAGGAGGCAAAAAGAGATAACCTCAAATAGAAGAGATGAAAATAGTACTGCTGTGTCTTAATCTACCTTAATGTACCTTTAACTGAAAAGTTCATAGAGGCACAGTTTAGAGCCAGGAATAGTCAAAGTAACCTCAAATGAAGGATTTCCAGAAAGACTGCATGGAGCAAAGAGGCTAGTGGAAGCACACAGCTATCTTCTGGTACTTTACTTTTATACAGCGGCTTATATTCAGCAAATAATCTAGCCAAAAAGAATTTCACTGGTACTGGGCATTTCATGGTTTAACTACACTAATTTGGGCCATCTGCATGTTAAAACTGTTCACGGATTTTGCAGAGTCAACAATACATCAGTGGTGAATGATTATATTAATTACCTTCTAGATTAATGTGTGTGGCCTTTTTAGCTGTGTTGTTAGATGGAATAAACCCAAGAATTGATGCCAGGGTATAAGCAGAACTCTGATAGACTTTCCCCATGAAGCTTATTTGAGAAGTTCCTGTGCTGCTGCCGATAGGAAGAGTTAAATGCTAACCACCTACCCCAAAGGGGCGACAGTGTTTTGCAGGCCATACTGGAACAAACTTACTAATTTCATGCACCAAGATCTCTCAATTTAGCAAGGATTTAAACAAGAATTTTTAATCTAAAATAACACTGCTCAATCCCCTCCCTCCATCCCCATCTCTATTCTTCTGTTTAATGCAAATATCCTTGGAATTAAGAAACAGTTAACGCTGTTCATTTTACTTAAGTCCAGCAATAAAAAAAGTATGGTAGAATTTCTTCCAAAGCTTTTGGGAAGTTTTGCTGTAGCACTTCCACAGTCATTCAGCATGGAAACAGAAATGTAAGAGTCCAACTGGTGTTAGTCATGAGATTAAATGTATATTTTATCATTGAAATATATTTAAACAAATCCACAATGTATTTCCATAAACATGCCATCAAACTATATCATCACAGTACTCTTGGAAGGAGGAGGAGGACACGGGAAAAAAAGCAGGTTTCTCTACTGCAGATTTGGCTTGGGTATATGTACCCACAGCAAAAATAACATCATTAACTAAGTAAAAGCATTGGTCGTACAGTAACTCTTTAGGATCATTTCTCCTCTAAAAAGTTTATTGCAAATAAATTGGAAAAAAAAACAGTTCAAGAAAAATAAAAGGACGTAATTATAATGTTAAAACAAGTTAGTAACTCCAAGATCCAGAACAATCTTCATCTGATAGCTAGAAAAACACAGGAGGCATTTTTGGTGTTAAAAAAACACTTCAGATTTTTAAAAATGAACACTAAAGCTAGGTTACCCAGCGTAATACACAACCTTTTTCCTTCTCCTGAGCCATTATCACAATTCTTCTACTGCAAGATATCAGAAAGTTATACAATAGCACTCTTTTATCAAGAAGAGAATATTTTCCTAATTCTAGAAGCACATAATCTTAGTTAATGAAATGATGTTTGATGTAAAGTGATCCCAAGTGCAAAAAAGTGATTAAATTTTATTTTTAAAATGCTGTGCTGCTTAATGCTGCTATCAAGTGAGTCCTAACAAGACTTTTTCATCTGCAATACTTAAATTAACTACCATAATATAAAGGAGAGAGAAATCAAGAACTATAAACCATGATATGGCTAACCATAGCAGTACTTCTCTACTATAGTCTCTATTTCAAAACTGTCCTTAGAAAAACTTATCAATATTTAAATTGATTTTTGAATGAAAAAAAATATATTCTGTTATCCTTCAGTAATCTTTGAAGGTTAAAGTCAAGATTTAAAGACATCTGTGTGCTGTTATATCGGACAGTCTTCAGACTGCAATTTGACTGAAGAAGGCTTCCAAATGACAAAACTGACACTGCACTAATGCTATCATCTCCAAGGGTTTAACTCAGGCACCAAAGTGATGTCAAGGACAGATCAAAATTTGAGATAATCCACAAAATTGTTCAGAGTATATACACAGGTGTAACTGGTTGATTTTACAACTCAGTCCGACATTGTGTAAAGTGTTGCATTAATTTGACCACTTCTATTAATTCTACTTTACAATGTTAGTAATTCGTTCAAAAGCATACTGAAAATTTTCTTCCAATTATATCATCCCGTAAAAGAAGGAATCAGTATGACACTTAGAGACATCATCCCGATATAACTGAGGCAGTAAGAAACTCCAGTGATTCTAATCTACACCACAGCATGTTATCAGACTGTCAAAAAAGACACTGCTAAATATTGATAATCCCTAATTTAGAAGTCAGACAAGATTTGGGATTTTGGGGCCTGGTTTTGTCTGCATATTTCCAGAAGGAATAATCCCCATATTCAAAGAAATACATATACTTGTTAGGCAAAAATACACTATATATTATAAACAAATTAATACCTATACTAGTGAAAAGAGGAAGAGAAAGAGAACTACAAGAGGAGTTCCTCAGGCTACCTGCTACAATGTCCTTTTAGTCATATGCACAATCACTTAGAAGATTTGTGCATATTAAGTCAATTGTAATGGGCTTCTTTCTACCCGCAATATAGTTACTGCGCTTACTGGTGAAAAGTAAAATAGGAATGTAAGATATTAGAAAAGATGCTTTTTACAAACAGAGTACTTTAATTACAGAGAATTAGGAATCCATTTTAAGATCAATCCACATTTCAATATACAATATGAAACACTTGCAGTAATGCAACCATTTTATGCCCATTCATTATTTTTTTTTTTATCTAGTTTATTTACTAATATTTTCTCATGCTGGAATTCAAGCCTTTCAACACTAGAGGAAAAAAGTGTTTTTCAAACATATCATAACATGATCATACAGACAAACATTTTTCATATTCCATTTTAATACACTATCCCTTCATCCATCCTATAACTACGGATGCATTACATAGATGGATACAGAGATGAAATTTATATTGAGGGTTTCTGAGTGACGTGGGAAAAAATGTAAACAAACAAGATTTAGCTATCCAAAGGCTACTTCTACCTCACTGCCCCAAAACTCTGGGGAGAAAAAAAGGAAAAAGCTAAAATAAACATCATATGTCTGTATTTCTACCCCACCAACAGACCAAGAAATCCTCCAGAACTGAGGCTGCAGCTCGCAGACATGCTGTCTTCAGTGATGACACCAGTTTAAGATGTTACCGTCTTTCCACCTCCCTCCCAACATTTTTTTCAGGCCTGCTTGCACAGCACATTGCCTGTCAGATATGCCAGGACAGCTGAGGAGGTGACACAGAAGTGGAAACAAGTAGTCAGTGATGATAGAAGAAATATTTTCAATGAATACTGCTGCCAAGAAAATGATATATAAAACATCACCTCCCAAGTTTGTATCTGTGAGTTTTACAGAATCCAGGCTTAAGCATCTCTCTCTGAGGCAACAGGACATGCAGAGAAACCAGCTTCCATAGATGAAGCTCCATCTTTATATCAAACTTAAATTTTAATGTAGAAACAGCTAGTTTGACTGTTAAATGTTAAGGAAGTATTTAAACGTTAATAGGAAAACAGTTCTGATTATCCTTCCTCTACTAAAACAACAAAGAGACTGTTTCACAATGGTAAAGTTAACCTTTTGCACAAAGCTGAGGGCTGCTTTTTTTCTATAGTATGTATGTGTAAATGATTGCATTCAGCAAAAGGAAAGAAAACTCCAACCCACCACTTTCTAGGTGAGGGATGGCCTTAAGTCCACTTACAGAAGCTGACAACTACTTGTTAGCACGTCACTACAGTTATATAGTCACCACAGATGCAGAGTTCCAAGAACATTAAATTGACCACATAGACCATTTCCCAGCAGCCTGTATTCCAATGAATAGTACATTTCTGGATGTATTTTTTATTTTTACAAAAATGTTCCATGACTAATTAAAATTATATAACATTGGTTTCACATAGGCATTCTCCCCTTTTTGATCTACTAATGGATTCATGATGCAACATCAATAAAAAGACCAATGAAGATCTTCACAGAAGACAAAATTAAAAGTCATATATTTATTTCAACTTCAGAACTGCAGTATATACAAAAGGAACATTTTTGATTAGAATCTGACACTAGAATCGAGCAGAAGGAATCCCATGAATAAAAACTCATATATAATCATGAACATGAAGTAAGAGCAATGATTTGAACATTTTGAAGAGAAAGGAGAGCAATAAAGCACTAATGTCCTTAATACTATGATGACTAGAACCAAAATGTTTCTATCAGACGCACGTATGATGAAAACTCTGGCATTTTACTCAGTAAAAAACCTCACTCCTGATTATGGAAATAAGTTCATAGTATTAAGCTGTAAAACAATCTGGAGAAGGGGAAAAAATAAAGTACATAAAGACCTAATAACAAAGTTACCAGCTATGCAGCAGAAGAATGAGGCAGAATGAAGATATAAAACAAAAGGCACAGTAGGTCACCACATTTTAACAAGCATTGATGGAAACAACTGTTTCTACATTCTCTTCATCTATCACAAATCAGGGAACTTTCTTCTACATAACAGCATCATCATTCTTTCAGCTTACATGAAATTAAAAGCTGCCAACAGGCAGAAGAACCAACTGAAATTTCTGAAAGGTAGCTTCTACCAGAAAAACACTCGGGTAGTAAAAGCTGCTTTCTACAAAAGTTACTTTATTGTAACACCATCATTTCCCCTCTACCTCCTCACTCTGCCCATTCATTACATACACTAAAAACCCTTACAGCTTATCTTTTCAGCAAAATACCTTTGCATGCACCAAGGTGCAAGAAACATTTCAAGATGCAGTCCTCCAGCACAGAATCTCCTCTGACTCAGTCTTCTGACCTACAATTTAAATGCTCAAAGCAAACAAAGAGACACGGAATAAGCACAAGGCAGCAGTCAGTTAAACATGGTCATGGAGGAAGGCAACAGTAGTGATCCACCTCAAAAGCCAAGTGCTTTGATGTTACACCAGGAGGTGCTGGTTATGATCCCAGTTAGAAAGGCCCTCAGACTCTGTAAAGTGTCTCTCAATATGCTACTTTTGGCAGCTAACGCTATAAAGAAAAATAGGATCATATAGATAATCTTTTATCCCTTCATATGCTGGGAACACTGAGGAGAGCTGTATGGTATGGATCTCCAACCAGGACACAGATCACTACGCATATACGGTCCCTAGGAAGTTACCCCATTTTGTTCATTGCAACTCTTACAGGATTTTCTTCAATGAAAAAAACAATTGTGTTTATCATTTCTACAGTCAAATAAAAAGGACGTTCACATGAGAACTTGCTGGTGCAGCTCTAGATAAAGGCAAGGCCATGCAGGTGGTGATGAGTAGGAGCTGCCCAGAGGCTCCTCTTGCTCCATCAGTGGTCAAGCTTATCCTCCACCCAGGGCAAATGAGCAGCAGAGGCCTGGCCCTAGTCAGGGTAACTTATATGGATCACTAGCTCCTCAACCTACTACAGTCCTCTGGTTAAGGTAACTACATTTGGTTGGTTGGGTCACATTGCTGGTAAACCACCTTTTAAATTCAGACTATCTGCTGGCAAGGAAAGGTCATCAGCACAGTCTCCTTGGGAGACTCCTTGGGACTGTGCTACCATGATGAAGTTACCACCAGGATTCACATCTGCACTTCAAAGTACCAAAAGGTTCAGATGCACCAGAAGTCTGCAATCTTATCACAAAGTTAACACAATCTCCTCTCTTTTTATTCCAACATTGAATAAAATTGCCAAAAAAAAAAATTCCAGTGCGGCCTGTTTACTCTGGTACTATCTGACATGTAGTAAAAAAATCTCCTATTCCACATGCTGTTTGGACATATTTTATCAATACTGAACCTCATCAGCAAAACTGTTCTCCTTTCCATGAGCCTACAGTCTGACCTTAGAAAAAGTCTTTAGCTGTCTGTAAGGGCAGGGAGAGGCACTTATAGTTTAAGACCAGCAAGAATTCCCCTACTCAAAATCTGAGTGCTTCAATTTCAGTTCTCAAAATAATGCTCTCAGAAGAAACTTTTGCTTGTTTGTTTGTGCTTAAACTGTTTGTTGCAACATCCAAGGAACCTTCTAGGAAACATCAAAAATGCAAGTACATTAAGACACCTAAACCGCGCAAAAAGACTAAATAAATTTTTCAGGTCAAATGAAATAAAAACCTTATGGAACTGGCCAAATTATACACTGGACTAGATGAAACAGTTCACCTCACACACCGTATTCTCCGTTCATGAACAAGTAGGTTTTAACATAAGAAGAGACAGCTGTGCATTCCTTCTGCATGTGGAATGGCAAAGATTTTACCTGAATTAAATATTAAAAATTTTCGTGATTTAAATTTTCTAATACAGGTTTTTCCTTTCTTTCTGTTCTGATAGTGATTTGTTGGGAAATATTTTCTTTTTCCATGGTGGCAATAAAAATAAACAAACTGTTTATTATGAAAGCATAATCATAAGGCTTTTAAGAGAGCCTTAACTGCGGTTAAAGCTTCTGTAAGTGAAATCACATCTCCAGTAAGCACAACTCAGATTAGACAGCATAAATTCTAAATACAGTATTTATGGCAAAACCAACAAAATATCCAACAGCAGTAGAGAGAAAACGCAAGTCATACTTGCAAATCTCTTTTTCCCCCGTATATAAACATGTAAACTGACTGAATGAGTAGGCTGGATAGTTCTCTTTTTTTAGAATACTGATAAAACTTTCATCACGCTGAAGAGTTTCAGGGCAGGCAAAATTACTTTTGCATACTATAATTTGTCTAGTACACTAGAAACCAGAATGCCATTTCTGAAATTCCACTCTTTCAGCCTTCTCACATACATGTTTTTTTCAAACAATTTCTTCTAAGTTTGAATTATACAGTCTCACACCCTTATATGCTCTGGGTTCTAGCTGCTGTGCCATGGAGGCATGAAGGTCTTTGGGTCACAGAGCTACCAATACAAACAATCCAGATGGAAAGAGAAATTTGTCCTCTTTCCTGGGAACCAGT
>JAOXNG010000002.1:15636072-15662756 GCA_028566535.1 Scolopax minor
CAAATACCTGAAATAACCACTGCTGCTTTCCTACACAGCCACACTTGGTGCCTGCCTGATGTCCACAGAATAGACAGGTCTTCCTTTGCAGATCAAGATCTCTTGACCTTGATCACTAGGCTTCTTCCTGCTGTTTTTTTGAGCCAATACTCTCTTCGGTGTAGCACAGAGTCACACTGTAGCCCCTCGAGAGCTGGGGCTGGCCGGGACCTTCCCTCTGGCCAAATCTGGATACCTCAGGGAGGTTATCTGCACTAGCTCCATGCACTCTCCCGGATGGGAACTAACTCATCCAGGTTCAGTTAGCTGGGGAGATCATACAAGACATGCGCTGGCACTCAGTCTCCATAGGTAACAACCTAAAAATACATGCTTTTATTTCCTCATAAGGAAAAAAGTAAAGCCTCAGAGAAATACGCCATAACTACCTTAAAATAATTAGTACAATAGGTGTGTATAATCAAAAAGCAAAGCTATTGTCAGAAGAAGAAATCTGTGCATAGCAATAGCATGCTGTTCTTTGAGGATATGTGACTCCTGCTAATACTGATGTAAATTATTTGCACATATTGTTTGGACACAGCCTGGATTCACCTTATGAACCATATGCCACCTAATGTTGCCTTCTACAACTCAAAACAACCTCCCATTCACTATCTAAATCCTTGTTATACCATGACAAATAAAACATGAGGTATCTCCACACGTGTACAGTTCAGAATAAGGACAAAATAAATGCCTCTCTCTTCACAACTTTTAGGTCAGCTGTAGATTCTTTTCTTTCAACATCTCTGCTTAGGGAAATAGCTGTTATTAATGCTGTAACCTAGAAAATGCAGATTTTACTTTAAAATAAAAATATATAGAAAACATGTCTCCTAGAGATTTTTTAAAAATGCCTGGAAGGTAAATACTTTTCACTGTGTAAACATTAAACTCTATAAATATTAAATAACTGTTCAGATTAAATTAGCAATTTATTATTTTTCATCTGTGTAAAATAAACAAAAAACATAAAGACAGGAATTATAAGTTCCTTCAAAGATAACTTTTATTCAAGACAAAAATAAGTTAAATTACTAACATAATTTCTGATAATAAAAAAATCTAATAGGTTAATAGAATATGACAATATTCAGTAATAAAAAATAAGTATTTTTAGGTATTCTCAATAAAAAAGGAATTTTTAACATACAAGTAGATGGTAAAGCTCAAGAAGCATGATGGAAAGAAGTTTAAAACTAAAGAGGTGGCCTCAAGCCACCTTGGCCAGACACAGTCCCAAAATAAAATAGTAGAGATGCCATTCGCCAGACAGAATAAGCAGTGTAGCTAGGCTAAAAGGGAGAGAGAAAAAAATGGAATTAAGTAAAAAGCCAAAGGAACGGCAATGTCACATGAAGATTCCCTCCAAAGTATTATCAAGACTGACTATAAGAGCAAAAGTGAGGTCCAAATGGAGCAGATCTTCAGAATAAAACCTCTGATGTTAAAATCCCCCATGTCTGATATTAGATGCATTTTGGAGGATTTTAATATGTATTTAATGCAGTCTGTTTCCATAGACTGACTGCTCAGCGGCAGCTAGAGCACATTAGATGCACCTCTGAAGAACATCCTCTAGTTCAGCTCCATTAGAAAATAATACAGAGTCTGCAGAGCAAAATGCAATTCAATAAAGGTGGAAGAGCAGAAGAGGTGCTTCAAAAGCACAAGCCTTATCCAGACTAAAATGGCACTGCAGGCACATTATAGAAGTCAGAGAGACCAGAAGCAACACCACCACTAGACTAGACAAAACTAAGGGCCTATATCAAGCGTTTGGCAATGTAAGCAAAATACAAACAACAGAGTTTGTTGAGAGCCAGAAGCAAAATTGTGAGTGTTCAATTGAAGATTTTCTTAAGGCTGCTTCTCCTTTATAATCTAGTTTGAAAGGGAAGGCTTAGGTAATAGTTTAATGTGTAAAGCTCTTCAAGAAATAATACGATGGTAAAACAACACTTCGTCACCTAGAAGTGCAGTACAGTTTGGAATCTAATGCCTGTTTTTCTCTGTTACAAAGAAATTTGGAAATTGGTCCATTTTTTGTTTAAAAAAGGCATTTTAGTCACTGATTTGCATGTTCTGAATGGAACAGTAAAGTTCAGCATGATAGAAGAATTTATACACAATATATTGCATTAAGCTACTAATTAGCAGTTTCTTAAGCTATACCTGATACGCATTGAATCTATGACACTATTAGGAAAATAATAAGGTCTGTGGAAACTAAAATTAATTTATTTATTTATTCCTTTCACTAACAGTGAAAACGAAGGACTGGTGAGATTTCATCCATAACAAACTATGAAAGGAGAGAGACTTAATTATTAGATAAAGGGGATAAATATCCTTGCTCATTTTGGTTAGATGATTGTATCTGGTGAACCGGTGTTCACAAATCTAAGACTATACAAACCAGTACTTATGGCAGAAAACTGGAAAGCAAGAGCAGTGAAAGAAACATGGCAAGGTTAGCGAACGGATCATGTTCTTGAGGGCTGTCACAAGGAATTGGTAACACGATTATTGGAGCCCATGCAAGACCAAGACCAAGCTGAATCCAGTAAAACCTCTAGCAAAATGGCTAAGTAAGCACTTTACAGGCTCCAGTCAGTGCTGATATGGCTGTAGCCTGTCATATAAAATCTAAACTCTTCTCCATCTTCTATTCATTGGTGTGTCCTGAGCAGCTGGAACTCGACAGTGATGACAGTGCTTTCTCTTAGCCAACATTTTCACAATCACTTCCCCCGTCTTTTTGAAGAATATGGTAATTTGCTCACATTTCCATGGAGGAAAGGTAATATTTAAACACGAGGCAGCATAAACACGTAAGCAAAAGAAGTGGAACAGCACTGACCACTCAGATCCCCACAATCCTCTGCATTAGAGCAGGGACTGAAGTGATCCACGCTGTGCTGCCTACTATTCTTATTAATGCCAACCTTCATAAACAGTTGGAGTATCACTCTCTACAGTGAATTTTTCTGATGTCTGTTTTACTTTTTTTTTTTTTTTTAAATGGCCTACTTATTTTATATCTCCTTATACTTATTAGGATAATATTCCACATTTATCCTCTGCTCTTTCACTGAGTCAACTGCACAAGCAATCTGACAGCTGAATTACGTATGGCAGTGCTGTCAGTCTCAGAGATACAAATGTCTTTCTCCTACAGCCAACAACCTCAAGCCATTTAGCACCAAACTTATGCAACAATAAGCAGAAGTAGCGCCATACCTCTACCTCCAAAACACCCCTACTAGCAATGACTATCTTCCTTTCTTTTCTTGAAAGCTTTCAGATGGACAACTCTCTAAATTTTACTTTTAAAGAAGAGGGAGGTCAGCCTAAAAGTCAACACACTTGCATTCTCCATCTTGCTTTCCTACTGCTTTGCATAAAGCTGATGGCTTATTAAAATTAACCTTCATCTTAAGACAAAACTCTTTGTAATACAAAACATCTCATTTTTTAAAAGCTATATATAATTTCCAGGCAAGATATATTTATGCAAACACTGCCACCCTAGGCTGTTGGACTTGGCAGTTCACTCATAGGTAGATTAAAAAGAAAGGGCAGGGAATGGGTCAGATGCAGAGGAAGAGCTGGTCACTTCATTTATTTACCTAATCTGCTTGGCTATTGCTGGCCAAGTTTGCTCTTGGAACAATGAGAAAGGCCAATTAATTTATCAATCTGTACTCCTCTCTGCCATAACATATTTTCCCCTTGCCAACAAAAAACGTGTCCATTATCAGCCAGGTCCCTGTCCTCCCAGGCAGCTCGTGCAGCTGTATAATTACACTTCTTCCCTTGACAACTTGCATGATTGTTTTCCTAACAGTATATTACTTCGTTAGTACTTTCCAATATACGTTATTTTTAAACTGTCACTTTTGCCCAACTCATCCCAATTCGCACTCGTCTGTTTATCATAACAATCATTAATAACTGTCACTCCACGCCATCAATTTAACGAACTCACTCCCTCATTAGCATGTTCTAGCATTTGTTCCGTAGAAAGGCTGATTATTTTCTACAACAGGCCAAGCCAATTACTTTAGTGAAATGGAATCACATTAATCAAAACTTAACAAGGTGGCAAATTTAAAGATATCAGATTGCAAAAGACAGCATAACTAATATGTCAATGTCAGAGGTACTACGTAGGTATGCAGCAGCTGTACTAAATATATCTCTTCACGAAGGCCACATGAATTTTGACATTTCATATGATCTGACAACTACCAAAGTGATATTAGAAGGCTGGAGGCTGGGCTGAGCTGCTCCCGATGACTTCTGTAGATTCTGGCAAGGGCAGCAAAGAGAGGCAAAGACTGAGGAGAAAAAGGAAATGGTGACCACATGTGTCCACAATGCCTGGTAGATGGCACTTTATCATGTCCTTCTATGCCAAGACATTTTCTTTTACACTTTAAATGATGATGCTCATCAATTATACCCTGACAGCTGTATCCGAACCAGCTGTAAACATGCAACATCCAGCAGTGTGAAAATATGCTGACATAACAAATACATACTAGTTTTTACCTTTTGCTCTAACAAGAGGATGGAACATTCTTCCTGCAGCATCTTTTTCCTTTTAAAGAGAAAGCTCGAACTTTTATTTTTCTCTGGTACTTATTAAGATGCTTTTAAGTTAAGTCAAAGAGCCTGCATCCCAAATCTTCACACAATCCATCAGTTCAACCATTTCTAAATATACTGGGGTTTATGCAACAGCAGAAGGTAAGCACTCACTATTAGTCCTCACTTACCAGTTAGGACAGGAAATTACAGCTTTATTAAACACATCTGAATGCTCTTTGGCTTTCCATGGAGATAGTAGCAAATGCTCATGGCTCATTTTAGAAAAGCATATCTATTTTAAAAGTGGAGCGAAATATCCCAAGGATTACAACTTCTGTTGTATAATATTATTAGGCTTGGTTATATCATACAGCTCAAGAAATTGCACAGTGATTCATTTTTTACAACTTAAATAGCTATTTGCTTCAGTTGCCAGGTTGAACATGATAAATGCATATGATAAAAAAGAACAAAGAAAAGGGCCAGTTCGTATAAACCTACAACATTAGTCAATGTATTAACCCATTCCTTCCTAATTGTTGGCATTTTAATGTTCCTTGTGAACAAGTTGGCTCACTTCAACCTGTGTTCTATTTGGACAAATATATGAGTGTATAAAAAAAATTTTTCATTTCATTAACCTCTAAACTGCCAGAACTTTTAAAAGGCAAAGTTAAGCCATCACCAAATTAAAAATCAGAGGAAAGCAAGACTAAAAATGGACTTCAAAAGATCAAAGATCACCTCATCCATCCCATACTTGTAGATATAATTAGGCTTATGCACCTTGCAGCCCATTCCTGTATTTAACAGTATTTATTGTGGGAAAAAGTCTCCTTATATTCATCCTATACCCTGTGGGAGTGACACAACGATACCCACAGTGATACAATGTGGGCATTATTTTTTATTCTTCCTTTGGTGAATCTGCAGAACAGTTAGTTATTAAGAAAAGATAGTGATCATTTTTCATGTATTTGCATGCTTATATACTTCTTCCTCGCCATATGTAAACCTGTCCAAACTTTAATTTTTTCTATTTCACTTATAACATTTCGATTTCTAAGCTAATACTGTAATGCAGATACTAAAGTAATTAGGACTTTTGCCAAAATGTTACATTAACTCGCTAACACACTTAGCCTGCTTAGAAATACTTGTCCCATATGATATCAACTGGTATTTATTGGTTCATTATTTCTAATTAAATTCAAATGACACATTAATATATATTACACGTTTACCTGAGAGGTGTCATAACCTAAGATTTAACTGTACGATGAATTTATCAAGAAACACCAATTCTTAAGATTAATACAAGTATTTCAGAAAAAAAAAAAGGCAAGAACAAGATTTATTACCTTTGAGAGCACAAATGTGAGAGACAAGAAGTGCAGATGGCTTCGAGGGGCACTTTGCTGATACAACTAAAACTCTCTCTCTGCAAACGATGAAACGTTCTTCTCTTTTAATTGGTATTTTTATGATTATAGGAAAATGAATAAGCTCAATAAAAAACAGAAACTAAAATACTATCTCGTTACACACTTGAGAAGACATCAATGGATTTACTACAGCTCTCATTCTGGGTTTCTTAATCCAAGACAACCTATACCCAGAGCATTATTCATCTAAAGGACTTCAGCAGGTTCCGACCAAAACTCTTCCATCAAAGTACAACTAAGTATCACACTTAACACTGTAAGACAACAATACCTAATAGTTTAAGAAAGAAACAGTCACGATATATTTTCTAGATAGACAAACTCTAAAGAAAATTTGGCTTTGATAAAATGCAGTCACTCTATCTGAAGCACCCATGGCTCTAGAGCAGAAGGACTTGGTATGTTGAGTAGGGGGAGGATTTTTCAAAAGCCCATATGAAAACATGTTCTTTATCAGGACTCTAACTGTTGCTAACAATTCCCAGCCTCTGAACAAAGTATGGTGCAGGAGTAATTGCAACATATGAAATACCAACCTGCAAGAACACTGAACCCTCTGGGTTTTCAAGCATTCAGGTGGCTAATTCCCATGGTTATTGACTAAGAATCCATTTCCTTATGAGTTCGACAAGTTAGCACAGATAATCTGCCCCAAGTATTAAGTATTTAGACACCAAGAGTGGAAGGTTTTCCCATAGCTTCACTATGTCCAGGTAGAAAAGAAACCTGCATCCCTTGAACTGTATATCTAAGCATCAATATTTCTGTGAAGGGACTTAATTAACAGGACTTTATTAACAGGAACTAAGCCTTTTTACCACCCAAGCAACTAACTTCTATTTCAGTTGTTTGTGACAACCTATAGCACACAGACATTAAACAGGCAACACGAGGTTCACCAAATCACTCTTTGCCAAACACCAGCTGAAGTAGCAGCAGACCCAAGGCCAGGCTCAACGAGTGCTGCTCCTGCTCATCACCGACCTTCCACTCCTCTGAGCACCAAGGCTGGAACAGGGGTGTCTTCTGTTCCCACCAATACCACCCAACCACTGATCCGCTTAAAGAAACAATCCATTTTCTCTACAGCAATATCACCAGGATAATAACAAAAAGCGCATTGCCCCCTTTTCTCCACATATTTTTTTTTCTCATGGATATCTTATTCTTTCATATCAATTAATTTCCAAAAGATGACAACTTGAGCTAGTCTTTGTAATGGTTCTCACTTTGCATGAATAAATTATGCATAACAATATAGCTGCCTCTATTCACAACCATTCAAGACAAAATATATCTTCATCTGATGTATAATAATTTGGAATTGACCTTCTAAGTATAGAAGTAAATAACTAAGTTCTCTATCATGGATTACACTGAAAGCTCCATTGTCATCCTTTCCTGTGCACCAGTCAGTCAGAAGCACAGCATTAAACAGACACTTGCTTTTTTTAAACCCTACACTATGAACACCGGCATCTTTGAATCGTTTCCAGGCAATATATGTGGTGTACATATTAAATGAGTATCACGAATATGAGCAGTACAACAACTGAAATAAAATTAAATTTCTGGTTTCTGAATGATCTAGTTCTTTTAAGATACATGTAAAAATTTTTCTCCTGCCTTTTCAGCGTGTGCTGCATACTGTGTCTAAGATTAATCCCACAGGAGTTTTTTTTATTTCCTATTCTGCCTATCTTTCATCTTCACCCCAGACTAAGCAGATGGATGTGAATTCAAAGTTTTCTGATCTTTAGCACAAGTTATGGAGGGTTATCTTTGGCTGTATATCTTTCTGCTGGCAGCACTCCCTTGGTGATGAAGGATTAACCACCACAGCTGTCTCTTCCCAGAATGATGCAGTGCAGCGCTCCTCAACACGACAGCATCACTTAATCTTAATGTCCGCTCTTCCAGCGCAGCCGCGCAGGACAAAGCCAATCAACATCAGATGCCACCAAGATGGACCTACTGCTTGGCCCTGGAGTCTTTCACCCTCGCACACCTATTAATCAACATCATCCAGCCCAATCCCAGCGTTCACTTCTTTCAAACCACAGTTAAACTAAGCCAGGTTTTATATTAACGGATCAAGATATATAGAAATCTAGCTAGAGATAAAGCATGCATGCGCAGAGACATAGAGCAAATTCAAATCAAGTTTTAAACCTTCCATCCTACAAAAAAAAAAAAAAAGGTGTTTATTGTGTTTTAAAGCATAACTACCCGAGTTTTGATTTTTTATATACTGAAACCCACTAATAAGAAAAGCCGCCTCTTATCTTTCATGCCTCCAAAGTCTTCAGAGGGCATAACTACAACTTCTTGAGCTTGATGTTTTTATTAAGAATTGTGCTATCCCACAAATTCACAATGCACATAACTGGAAGTTCCTTAGTCTCAAAGAAACATTTCCACAGAAGCATATTTTCTTGCCAAGATTTATTTTCTCTACTTTAAGCTATTGTATGCAGACTGTTTAGTATCTTCCCCTCTTCTATCTACTCCCCCCAGCTCCAGAGCAATTATAACATAGCTGTTTCCTTTACTCCCCGCCCCCACCACCACTTTTTAGAGCTAGCAAGTTCTCAACAGCAAATGCAATAAAACAGTAAATTATAGCTAGAGTTTACTAAACAAATGCAACCTAGTTAAATTTAGAAAAATCTTCACTTTTGCTTACATTTGCAATTTTACTGCTGAACTACTGGTATTTCTTACTTATGCAACATTAAAATGTATAAGAAATCCTCTTGTGTGCTATATGCAGCAACTACTCTTGATTTATAATACCCAATTTAGAAAAAAAAACCCACAACTAAACCTGATTTAAATCACAGATTACTCTGTAAAACACAAGCAAGGAACTATTCCAAATCCTAAATGTAATTTAAACATATTTATATTTTACAGTGATATATTTTCTCCCATTCCTTGTCTTACTACTGTAAACTTTCTGTAATTATATAAGCAATTTCCCTGAGGTCACAACATTGATCACAGTTATATATTGCTCAAGTATTACAAAACATAACTTGCAATAAAATATTGCTGGACATCACTACATAATTTCACACAAAGAACTGCAAAACTGAAGTTCAAGAGTGCTGAATTTGGCAATGGGGTGTTTTCAATAGATTATTCACTTCCTCCTTACTCTACCATTAACCGATTACTGTTGAAATATCACCAAAAACATTAAGTTCCCACATCAAGAAACATGTGAGAGGACAGAGTAAGGGAGAGAGCATATGAAACAGTTTAAAAAGGAAGCCAAAGCAGGCAATCCCTTTAGATTAATCCTTGCCTTCATTGCAGCGTTATTATATCAGTCACCCCAGAAAGTGTCATAGTGGTGTAATGCACTGGAAGGGCTCAGAGTCGAAAAACCCCACAGGAGTGCAGCTCAATTTTTAGTGTTTCTGGTTGAGCGAGAGTTCTCACACACTTAATGAGAGGAGAGTTCACAGCTCTCAATGCACTATGCAAATGGATGTTATTTAGGAGCAGTTAGTGTTGGCATGTTGCACAGCTGAGCTGACGCACCAGTCACTGAACACTAGTTAACAAATGCAAGGCTGCCCTTCGGGAAGTTGCTTATAAAAAAAGGGAAATGAAGAATTGAAGATAAAAAGAAGGATATTTTAGTTCACTGTGCAAAAGCAATGGTAATAAAGGGCTGAAGAGCAGCCGTTCACCGCGTATATTATACAAACACAGCAAACTGCAACTGTGAGCGTTTGTTTTGATGCTCAAGTAGGTTTGAGCAGGTTTGGTTCATTATCTGTACAGAGAGCATTCAGAAAATAGCAACACACACACACACACACACTTTCTCAACAAGCTTTACAATTTCAAAGTCATAGAACACAATCACTTCACAGACCTACCAACAGTAACTTCACTTTGCTGCCACCAAAGCAGCTTGTAGATAGATGCACAAAACTAAGTCCATGCAACAAGCCACCATGGAGACTGAACAAATTTCCCAATGGGCAGCTCGGTCCTGCTGACCCTGCTACAGGTCAGTATGAGCTTTTGTCACTTTCTGAAAATGATGCCACTCAACTGAAAAAAGACAAAGTGACAGTTTCCAACAGCATCACACGCAATGCAGTCTTGGGCAACATCATGCCTCTCAGTTCTGGGAAGCAAATGAGTTAGGCAGATTCCTCTTCCCCAAAAGGATCACAGAAAACCGTATTCTGGAAAAGGAACAAAGCTGGCAAACATGCCCAAGTTTCAGGCTAAGCAGCTTGGAATTCCTTTCTGTTAACAAACACAAATGTAAGAATGCCAAATTGCAAGAGAGTCAGATCCAGACTTCAAATAGCAAAGGAGAAGTCCTCACAAATCTGCGGAGTATTTAAGAACACTTAATTTTCAGAAAAATTATCTATTCCCAAAAAAGTGGAATGCTAACACAGTATATTACTGAATACAACTTCTATGTTAGATGAAGATCCAAAAGACTCTCTTTAAGCCAGGATGGGTCATTTCATTAGTTAGCAAGGTTCTTCATGCTTCAGAAGAGTTCATGAAGGATAAATACCATGCCTCCAAGCACTGCAGTCACTGATTTCAGGTACTATATGTTGATCTTGTCTTCCATCTTCTACCTAACCAGACAGCACACCATCTTTAGAATAAAATTGTAATATTCCATCAACTGACACACCATGAACAGGCATTGATCAGAAAATATTAATATCTGTCTTTCAAATCACAGATGACCTTCTGCTAGAGACTTTATGAAGGAAACGGGAGAATCTGCAAATGAAACATTAAAAATTTAATCAACATTTGAGAATTTTCAAGTGTAGCTTTCTTCCGAAGAATTTAAAAATACAAGATCTTTTCTCCAGACTCTTCCCAAAAGATGCTGTTGACTCAACACAAAGCTACTGTGCCAAAAAGTGACAGATCTCTCCTACTACCATGTCTCAAAACCAATGGTTCCAAACTAAGGTTTGGCAGACTATAGTCCTCTCTATATCTGAAAGTCCCAGTTTCATAAACCCTTTAAGCTTTTCTTCCTCTCATTATAAATCACTTTCGAAATGTTTCACTTATCTATTATTGCTAGCAAAGATGACAATATTGGAATAGCATCAACAATGTAGTAGCTTTTTTTGATTGTCTCTCAACACAAAAGTGAGTATTTTAAACAGTGAATAGAAGTGCCTGCAGCCATTCAGCTTTGCAGCTCCAGGTCTCCTTTTAGGTAAAGTTTATCACATTTTTCAAGCCAGTCTTCGGTCATGAGCATAGTACAATGCTTTCCAGACATTCTTCCATCATAAATTTAATATCTTAATTTCAAGTTCTTAAGTCATATGGTTATTTACACACATACACCACACATTTAAAGACAAAGAGGCCTATTGAAAACTGAAACCAGTAGAACAGAAAGAGAGGACCTTAGAAAAACAGTCAACTAAAGATTCATAAAATAATCATTATAAAAACCAATACCAGGTAAGCCAAAACAATACAAAGGTGGGACAAAATTGCCCAGGAAAAAAAAGAACAGGTTTATTTCTTTTGAGAGAAAAATCTGAAATTATTCAATTTGCATCATTTGTCCGTTAATATTATCCACAAACAGCAACTGGTTAGATGTGCACAGTTAAACCAGGCCCCCAGGTCTTGAAAACAAGAATTTTCTGAGCATTTTCTAAGAAGCCACACCAGAATCAAGATTGCACTTTCTGTCAAGGTTTTCATGCTCAAGAGACCACAACTGCAACTTGTGAAACCTTTGTGTTTCCCTGGAACAATTATCTCTTTTGCAGATGGTTGCAAGGGTTCATTGTCTGAAGGACCGAAATTCAGGCAATATCTGAGGCAGTTTATGAATCCACTTGCTCCCATAATTTGAGGAATTGAGAAGCCCATAAAAGCTTCTGTTTCAGTAACTGTGATTACTGAATGATTACTGCACAGAATTTTCAAAACTTCCCAAGTCATTTTGTGAAAACAGAGTTTGAAATCTTAAGTTCCAGGTACTCTGGACATTTTACTATTTTCTTTTTAAGAAGGCTAGGTTAAAAAAAAAAATTTAAAAAAAATATGCTTTTACTATCAGACAGCAAACTTCCCACAATAAAAGCTCAGCATCATTGTGTGACAAAAGGGGTTAACTTATCAAATCCCATTAAACTATAATCAAGGGCCTTTGTATTCAGCTTATGCCCTTGCTTGCATTTGTCAAGGGATGATAACAGACGGCTTACAAACTCTCTTCTCATCACTAATTCATTTTTTCACACACCTGTTAATTATTAGCAGCACATAATTATTAACAAAAACCATGCATCAAAGAGGTTATTTGGATATATTGTCACCTACATCTGATTTATGCCAGTGGAGAAAACCATAAATATATTTCAGCATGCATAGAAAATTGTGGTGGGGGGAAGCAACAAGACTTAGGGAGGGGGAGTTGGGTGGGTGTTTTATACAGTTTTTCTTTTTTATGAAGTGCAAGTTAAGTTAAAATCATTTACCATGTAAAGCATTGTCTAGCTGTGCCTCCTCACCTAGTCTGGATCAACATTGTGAGAGTGTGGTTGTAAAACTTTAGTGGAAAGAAACCCAAAACCATGATTCAATAAATCAAGATTCTTGATGCTTGTAGCTATAAAGTGTTTAATACTGGCATTTTAAAAAAAAAAAAAAAAAAAAAAAAGGCAAAACAAAACAAAGAAAACTACAAAACACCACCAAAAACCCAGATGGGATTTTAACTCCAAAGTTCCAGATAAACTCCAGCATGGACAGTTAAACCCCTTCTATTACCTTTATAAAGTTTCAATTGCTAATAACGTTCTCTGTGTCTCATTATAACAGGCTGCTGCAGTGGTCTCTGTTTAACATTGCCTCAAATAAATATAACAAAGACAAATTCTGTAAAATTAGTTATAATTTCTATGAAGAGCATATGGAGACCCAGTCATACTGCTTAAGATCACTGTCACTTATAAAAGCCCTAAAGAAAGAGAAAAGGCCTTTTTAAATGTAACTGATGGCTATTCATCTCAAAATACATCATTTTGTCAGGACCTTAAGAAAATACATAAAAGGGCAACCCACTGACAAAGGAAACATAACACAACATTTTGCTTCTATTCTTAGACTACTCTCTCTCTCCTGGCTTCAAAGGCCAACAAACTTTTCAGCAAGGCTTTCAGAAAAGAAATCAAATTAAAATTATCAGCCCCATGAAACCCAGGTGGTCAAAGCATTTAGTGGAAATCAACCAAATTCCCATTCTTTGGGGAGCAAGAATCTTTAAATCAGCAGTGGATCAGGGGTGAATGAGTATGATCTGACAAAGTTGGACATATGATATTGCCTTCCTGGAGCACCAGAGAACAGATCAGAGCTTCTTAAGAGGAAGAACAAGACATCCATGGAAGACATACTCACCATCTGTCAACACTGATATAGGGATGGATTTAGATCTCAATATTTGAAACACAGTGTAGGAGACTGGTGGATCCTTTCTAAAATCTACATTTATTAGTAGAAGCTTTGAGCACTCACCATTCAAAATGTGCTCTTCTGCCCATCCTTTTCAAGACATATTCAGTATTTTCATTTGAGTCACCACCACATATTACAGTGCTGGTTAAACGTTACATCTGAAGTCTGAGTAAGAGCTTTATTCTACCATTGTGTAAAATCAGATCAGCGCTTTTCTAAACATACCTCAATTGTTAAGCAAAAATTGTCAGAAAAAATGAACTTTCAGTAGCATTTTCCCAGAAACGCAAAGAGTTTCACTAGTTAAATTCAAAATTTTAATATAAAAACCCTTCCTTTTTTATGCATATCTTTTGATAGCCATACACTATCACTTTTTTGTTTTACAAAAATTTGTTTTGTAAAAACAAAACAAAACAAAAAGATAGTTTTGTTGTCACAGCTAACATCACAGTTGTGCAAATAAAACCAAAAGTCTCCAGAAATTTAATGTTACTTGAAACATCTGGGTTTGGCTTTCCTTACAGTGCTTTTAGCTTCCTCCCAACAGAATTTTAAAGCTCAGGTTTGGTGCTATGTAACCAATTTCATATGGTCGTCAGAGCAAGTTTACCACTGTCCACACAGCACTGAGTGACAAGTGTTCTGCTAAAGGAAAAGGTCATTAATTCCTGAATTTTCAAAGGCATTGTAAGAAAGCAAACATTTCAGATACATAAGAATTATATTTTTGTTATCAAAATTGCAAGCAGACTATTAAAGTTGGCAGGCAAGTCTTTAATTTGGTACTGCTAACATTAAGTTTTATCGGCAGCTGAATTGCTTCTGTAGTTTTTAGCCCAAATTCTTTCAGATTAGACAGTTTTTAGTACAAATTAACACATATATAAAATTTCAACAGCCCAAGGATCCAGCTGCAAGGAAAGTAAGAAACATTAAGCGAGAAGATACATTTCCTTTTTTAAAAAGTCGATTCAAAACGTATAGTAAGGGTCCATGCAAAGCAAATCATACACCACCAAAGTCAGCTTCCTAAATATTTCCTCAACTAAAAAAGAATGTACCGAACATTATCTGCTGCTAAAAGCTGAGTACTTTCCTTTCTATTCACTTGTGGTGCAGTTCTGCAAGGTAATGTGGTTCTGAACATTAGGACAGTCAATTTTCCTTGTTGAAAAAGAAACCAAAGATCAGTCTTACGTAGCAAGAATAAGGCACTCTTGCCAGTCTCCAAAAGAGAAAAAGGAAAGTATGACCTTAAACCAATTCTTTTTTAAGACTAAACAGTGGTAGCAAAAAAAATTAATAGAAGATAATCTAATTTCGTTCAGAAATAAGAATGACTCAATGACATATCACAACAAAATTAGAAAGAACATACAGCAAAATAACAACAACAAAAAGAAAACCTCTGCTGACCAAACATCACTTTTCCACAAAAGGTATATTTAGGGTTTTAGAAAGATATTCCTGTTCAAATATTAACTATGCGCATTTCAGTTTTCCTTATTTCAGTTATCTCCTTTACATGAAGGGAGTGTGCTCACTCATTAAAATCTAACTTGCAAGGACAAAAAAACTTTAAGAAATTAAAACCTCTTTTTTGTTCAAATACCTTGCTAGTTTCTGTTCCTAGTGATTTATTTAAATAAAATGTTAAGTAGTAGGTGTTAATAAAATTACACGTGATAAAATGACTATTCCTTTAAAATCTGATCTGCAATAAATTTTATAAATTCTGATTGCTAGTTATTCAAGCCGTCAAAGCTTTGCCAACAATAGCCAGCAGAGGTCTATTACTGAAGTAGTATTAATATAGACATCATCACCAATTCAAAGCAGATAATAAAGGACTGACACATTTATTATCATTATTAATTAACAGTTTTCTGAGATGGAATTAAATCAATATGCTGCTCTGATATCATTTTAACTAGTTATGCAAATCAAACATTTAGAGCCCATGAAAGGATATAAATGCCATTCAAAATTCACTTCACACTTATTACTGTAATATCAGAACTTTCAGGCTTTGCTAGTAAAAAAAGGACTTAATGCTCATTTAATTACACTCAGACATAAAGCTTATGGAATGAAAGTTGAAATAGCTGATTAGTTAGGAAGTCACAGTAAGGCTATAACACTAGGGATAGACAATGAGATAATAATGTGAAAATGCAGAGCTTTTGCTCAGAGTTGTTCTGGCAGATCCTATTAAAAAGAACAATGACATGTGTAGGAGAAAATGTTTTAAAATTACAAAGTTGAAGAATCTTTCCTAAAGCTAGGAGAAAAAAGAAACCATTAGTTGTCACTTACATAAATAGAAAAATGCTATGTTAAATCATGTAACATTTTTCTAATTATGCGATTACAATATTTAATCTTTTAGATGTGAAATTTTAACTATTTGTCTGCATAAACAACAACACTAAAGAACCTTCTTTGTCAGAATGAGATTTTGATACACTTGCTAGCAGAGAATTAGAAACGAGCAGCCTGGCAAAGGGATCCTGACTGATGCCATTGGAGATGACAGCCCGACAGCTTAAAGAGCCTACAGTAAGGTCAGCGTTGAGACCGAGCTGGCTAGCAAAAGTGAGCCCTGGCTAACCACACCGGCCAAATGAGATCAGGTTCTACTCAACCCCTCCAGCACCATGGTAAAATAGCATCTCTGAGAAGCCCTCATCACAAGGCAAAATGAAGATGGCTGATTAAGAAGAGAAAAAGCCCCAAGAGCCTTTGATCTTTGGTCTTGTGCATCAAGCGCAAGAGAAAGCACAAGACATTGAGAAAGCTTGGGCTTTGCCTATTGACTGTGAATCTCCACCAAATCACAACCTTTTTCAAGATGATTACAGGATCTTTACCTACATTTTTCCTGCAGATGTTACACCTCAGCTTTGCTAACTGCACACCCTGACTTTCACAACACTGCGTTGGGCTTGAAGCTTAATATGGAACTTGGTAAGATCATGGGAGAGGAAGGGCAGCGACAGACTTCTCACTTAAAGCAGCATCTCATTTTATCATGCTCACGAAACGATAGCTTTGGCAACCCAGGAAGGTTTCTCCATTCAGTATGCTTTATACACCAGAGACAATTCTCAGCCTAAAGTCTTAAAATGAGCAGCCACAGAATAGATGCATTTGCTGGAAAAAAGGGATCTTCTGCTCACTCTGGCAAAGTAGGATTTAGAGGATGAGGTAACATTTTTAGGAGGCTAAAAGGCTGTATCAGAAAGGCAACAGACTATCTCTACAGAGTAAGGTAACTGAGAACACATTGTTCAAAACTATTTACCATGAATTAAAAAACAACACATAAAAAGTTTGGAATTTTATTAAAATGTTTTTCACCATTTGCAAACAACTTGCAGGATTCCTGCCTTAATTAACTCAATGCCTAGGTAACTGAAAATACTAGGCTTGCTAAATCATCTGACATCAATCAATAAAGTGAGGGCAACCACGTTCTGTCAAAAGGTAAGGGTATACAATTGATGTCTCATCTCAACATTCTTTCCTGACTCATTTTATGATTAGTGGGAAGCCGCACTAGTAGCTAGAAGAACTGAAGACAAGCAAGTTAACAGTCTTCACAGAGGAACCCATTTCTCACAGAGTCCCCAGGAAGACTAGTATAAATATTTGCTGGCTTTATCTCTGGTATGGAATGGGGAAAACAACTTCTTCCAAAATCCACATCTCATCACCACTTTGAAAATAGAGCTATAATTACGTCAAAAGTTAAAATCATTAACAGCTGCTCAAATTGGAGGTGGCAAAAGTGGAAAGCTTTGCATCATACAAAGAATTGGAACAGCTGGGTAAAGTCTTACCTACTTTAAAAATGCCATCAACCCTACAACAGAGACAGTCAAGTGGTAACACCTTTGTGACAAATACTTCATGTCTATTGCCCTGAGCTCTCTAGTGCCACGTAGCAGCTCAAGAAGAAGGAACAGTTTGTCACCAGAGAGGTTGATGTTACACAGTACCAGTGTTAGGTTGAGACCTAAATATCTCAAAGATTTTATTGTTTTTCCAGTAATAGGGGTGAGAGGATATTGCTAAACAGAAGAGATATCAACGGAAGCCCTTCTCTGAAAGTGGGGAACAAAGCAAATTAACTATTTTGACTGCAAACCCGCTCACCAAGTAAATTCCAAATTACTCTCATAAGTCATAAAGAAGTACTGATAGAACCATACAGACAAAGCTAGAAAGCAGGAAACAAGGATGAAAAGGCAGGCGGATTATTTTTAAATTGAAAAGAACACAATGAAATATGAAGACTGGCTTGCAGAACAGTGAAGTTGTGCAGCTCCAGCTTCTTTGCTGAACCTAACAAGGAGCAGCATCCATCAGGATGCAGTGCAGCAGAAGGAAGCATTTCACTCGAGTATCTATGTGAAACAAAAAAATGGGTTGGTAGAGGGGAAAAACATCCTGGCAAGTATGAGGAATATCTTCCTAAAAACCCTGTATTCCATTTCAAAGTGATATTTCCTTTAATAGTCCAAGAGACAGAAGAGTGAAGGAAAACACAGCAAGGATGGGCATTTGCAGTGAAGTAGACTGTCAGTATGTAATGTAGGAGTCTCACTGCAACAGTTTACTTCTCCCACCTCCATGTCAGAAAAAGGGGGAAATGTTTTTCTCTGGGTTCACTTTCTTCCAGAACAACTTTCTCACAGAAAAATGACACAGGAAATGAGATATTCACCAGACCAGCTGAAAGCTTATGTTGTTTGTTCTGAGGGCTTAAATCTTGCAAGTTATTACTACTACTACAACAAAACTAGTTGGCAATAGTTTAGTAGGAAAAATGGGAGTTGGATGTTCCATGGAAAGATGGCAGAGGGAGTACACACAGTGCAGCAATCATACATGCAAAAAACCACTACTGGGCTATTTTTATTCAGTATCCCACTCAGTTCGCAATCAAATGGGATATTAGCTGTATAAATACTGGCAATACAGGCATCACTGGCACTGAAGAAGTAATAATCTTTTATTAAAAAAACAAATACTCTCCCCCATCACCACCCAAAATCCCCCCCAAAAAATCCCCAAACCCAAAAAGACGGGCAAAACAAAAAACCTCAATGGACAGCAGAACTGTGCCTCTCAACTCCTAAGAATCCCATTCAACCAGCTATCACTTCTGCACACAAGAGTAGCTCCAACACAAGTGGAAAGAGTGGTTTAGTACAAAAGCTTCTCTAATATAGAAGGTCAAGCTGAAACTCTGAGTAGGTCAAAAGGGGCAATGAAATGTCAGATCTCTTCCTGTTCCTGAGGTTTCATTATAAAACTACCATTCCTTGAGTAACCATTCAGTTATCTGGTAATTCTTGACAAAAAAAGGCCCCAAACTGGAACAAATTGGAGAACACTTTGGTCAACAGTAAAGTATTGGTGGAATTGAATGCCAAACGTGGCAATTAATTCTCAGTACCTCTGGTCTAGGTTATGGGTAATTTTAAAACTTTACTAAATATCAATTGCTTAGCATGCTTATTATCTTTGTTCAAGTCTCATCAAATCAAAGCCTCTGGAAGAAATCATAGGTACTCAACTCATACTTTCTTGAAATCTGAAATATATTCCCAATTAACTTTCCAAACTCAGTCTTCTCTGATGACAAAGCTCTTCTCTCCCTACTCAGACAAAGTAACGACGTTTCAGGAAGCTTGAGTAAGGAACCACTAACAAGAACAGGATTAATCAAGCAAAGAAACCAAGAAGTTATGTATTTGTAAGCCAGTGAAGAGAAAGCCAGAAGGCAACAGGAACTAACCTGACTTGGAGATGGGAACCAAGATGACTTCAATAAGAACACCAGAAGAGGGAATGGTGAGGAACAGTTAGATGCAGAAAGGTAGAGAGGTGAAGTGTGAAGGTAGAAAGAAAAGCTTTCTGCTTCACTGTGTTGACTACATCAAACTTCATTCTAGACGCTGACAGAAGGGATCCAAAGTTTTTGTCTGCTGTTAACACCTGTGAAAGGACTGGTAATACATGTTCCCTTTCAATCTTTTTCCTGCATCTATCCAACATGAAGGATGACAAGTTGTACATGTAATTGTTACAGTCCCTCCAGTATACATCCATTATACAGACTCCAACCCTGATAAGATGCAATCCTTTATTATTTCCAGTTTTTGTCTGTCTTTCTTATTTAAAAAAAAAAAAAAAAAAAAAGAAAGTTACCCATATTCATATTTGCAACTGTGGCACAAAGGCAAGATGACAGAGTTTTGGCTAAGCCAAAGGAAGGAAAGATTTCAAATAAGGTAGAAAACTTGAAAAAGAAGTTTTTAAAAAAATTACAGTAGGTTGTATTTACAGGGATGCAAGTTTAGTATTTCTTTACTTGTAACTGCTTGGCTTACCAACCTTAGAATTGTCTGCAACTTCAGAATGGGGATTCTTTCCAAGTGTGATCGTCTGTCCCAGCAGTCACGTCCAGGCTGCTTTCTGAGAGAAGCTGCAGCATCACTCAATGCTACGTATTACCTGCCTGCTCAGGCTGCAAACCTGGAAATCAGCATGGCTGAAAGCCACCTTAGTGATAATAAAACATTGTGATAATTAAGCATTGGCCACTCTGCACAGCAGCTCTGCTCTAGCTATTATTTGGAAAATCCTTTCTCTTGGCATTAATGCATTTTTACACTCTTCCTCAAAACACAACCCAAAACAACAGTATTATTTAACTTATGTTTCATTTTGAGTAACTATTTCTATATGACAATGTTACCTAAAATAATTCTCTGTATAGTATTGCAATCCAGGGGAATAATGCTCACAGATGTATTCATCAATAATCACAAAATAGTAAATTACCTGGATTCCTGTTCCTCACATTCTCAAGCAACTTAAATGTTAATGTAGTAAAGCCTCAAGGTCAACGTGAACACCAGTACCATCATCCTTGTTTCACTGAAGCGTAAGCAGGTTAAGTAACATGCCCAAGGTCAAAAAAAAAAAAGGAATATCCACGAAGACATAACACCAGCCTTTCATTTCTTGTGCTGTCATCACAAGAGGCCATTTTTCCACAGAAGAATCAGATTTTTAATGTAATTCTAGGGAGTTGTTAGTCTTGTGATTCCTTACATAAATTTTAATGGTACAGGCACTTTCTGAAGCCTGTGACTCCAGCTAGATTATTATTAGTCCTGCTTTAGTAAGGAAGCAGCAATATGATTCTTCCCTGACAAGAAATACCAGCATAATTTATTGCATTATTACTCCTCTGAACTGAAAGCAATTAATTACCTCCAGCAGGATGCACAAGTGAAAATTCATCAGAGAAATGTGATGAAAAATGTACCCACTGCTTTAAAATAATAGGTGCTTAATGGTTTTTTGTTTGCTAGCTAATCTAGAGCATCTTATAAACGACTGAGGATTGGTTATCAGTTGCAAAACCAGTTTTTCCTCCCTTATATTATTCTATCATCCATAATCTTAGAGGAGAGGAAGAAAACACTGCCACATTCATAACAATAAAAAAATCATAATTTTTTTCCCTGCTATAAAATTGGCGGTATGTTTGTATGTACACTATATGAGAAAGTATGCATAGATTTATGTTGGTAGCACTTCTTTTTGTAATACACATTATCAAAGCCAAACTGACAATTTTGCTGGAAAAGTTAGCAAAGTTATTCTATTACACAACAAAGAACGTTCCCATGTGTTCTATGGGAAGGAAATGCAAAGCATGGTTGAAAGAAAAGAGAAAAGATAACAAAGCAAACACCAATCAGACTGTATTTCAGAATGCTAGTATACTTTAGTATCTATATATGCACCACAAACCTTCCTTCAGGTTCAAAGTACCAGGAAAACAACAAACCAAAGTGTGTTTTATGTTAATACATTGGGCGTGTATGTTAAAGATAGACACACAACTAAATTCGTTACATTTCTTTCAGCTTTTTAGAATTATTCACATCTGTAGGATTCAGTAATTGTTTTTTCTATAAAGTTATTGGAGTAATTTTGCTCTGTATATTCCCGATCAATTCCTCCTCTCAAGGGCACAGTTGAAAAGTGATATTTGAAAACGGTCCCTGATAGATTGCATGGTTAGTCAGCAGCAGAGACAAACAACCTAATCCAGCGCAAATTAGTTCGGCTGCCAGCAATAGTTTTATACAAAGATGTAAATTATGTTGTCAAAATCGGTCGCTTTCTAGCTTGCTGCTCAGCTAACAAGAAACCACTTTGGCTGATAAAGATGAACACTAAGCTTTTCTCGCTTACAAATTTGCAAATCTGCCACTTCAGCATTCTGTTAGCCACAAACAAAACAGGCTCATATAATTGCTTCCTTTTTTTCTGCACCAGTATTTCTCTCAGTTCTATTTCTCTACACAAAAATACAAATAAAAATCATAAATAGAATTTGAAAAGTGGTGTGGTCTTGAAAATTTTCTTTAAAAAATGGCACCCAAGGCAGCCGCAATCACCTACTTTTAACATTTCCAGCAAAATTGTACGACATCATACTCCGTGTACAAATACCACCCAGTCACACCAATAGCTTAGGAGATTTACTATATAAATGTAGGGTTCACAGAACTTCTGAACACAGCATAAATGTCTTGATAAAGGGAAAATGCATGCATCTATTTTAATGTAAGCTAAAGTGTGTTTTGTACTGCTCTGTCTGACAATGGTCCATCTGTATCTATTACTTTGCATGCTGTTGTTAAGAGTAGAAAATGTATATGCTATTATTACACCAATCTGCCCACTTTAAATGTAAACTAGATAGATCTAACACTTGTATGAAAATAATAATGCATTATAACTGTAATTATATCCAGTATAAGTCAAATAAATAAATTATAAATGACAATTACCCTTTAAAGTTGCTAGTCACACTATTTGTTTTAAAATTAATTGCAGGTGCTCCTGAATGTTTTATTACAGCCCCAAAGTTGTATATTTCAAAGAATAGTACAGATGATTCCTGTTTATTTGTTAAATTAAAGCTTTGTTGGTAAAATTACAGCTTAATTAATATTATGGGTACTGTATAACGAAATAGTTTACCTTGTGCATAATTTATTTCCACATGCATATCTCAGTACAGACCCATTACAGCTCTAAGGCAGCTAAAATAAAATATTCCTCCTTTGCTGGCATTTTTCTAAATAGCAGTTCACTAAATCAATATTATTCACTTGGTATTTTTAAAAGCAGTGTATCTTAATAATTACACAGCATTAGAGTAGGCAATAATTTCACTTGCTAAGCATATTAAATTTAGCAAACCATCAGTCAAATAGTTTGTTCTTCTTCAGAATTTGTAAGCAGAGAGTGAGAGAGTTTGGAACCATGTTACTTTGGTATAAATGTCACATATAGTTTAAAACTATGTATGTGACTCCCTAAGCAAGCACAGTGCCATATATCTTTATTAGTTTCATTGGTCAGTGCAGTGACCAGTTGTTTATACTCATTACGCAAGACAAGGTGAACCATTTGGCACAGACCACAATCACAGCTAAAAACATATGACTTTGCAGAAAATAAAAACTGTAGGAAAAGGCTGCACATGATTCCATGTATACATACTACCACAATAACTTTTTTTTTATTTATTTAAATGCTGTTTCGGTCTTCCGAAATGTCAATGGAAGTCTTTTCTGGGTTGATTTTTTTCTTAATTTAATGTAATAATAGTAATTTCACTACTGTTCATCACTAGAGTTTTCTGTTAAAAAAAAAAGAAAAAAAAGGAAGTATATTACTTAAACCAACGGAATAATAATCCACAAACTAGATTGATGTTATTTTTTTAAAAAGCACTGTACATAAGCCACTGTCATTGGGGTTTTTTTCACTTCACAGAACGTATTTCCTTACTCAGTGATTGGAATGTAATCAAATTGGTGATATATTAAAGTGAATTAATTAAAACAAATTAAAGATTCAGCTATTTTTCCTTGCATTATTTGGATTACTATATCTTGTATCGACATGTGCATGCATTTCTTTCATCACACAGATATAAAATTATTTGTCTCTAAAGGGAGAAAAGATCTGGTTCTTTTTCTCACACCCACCTTTATTGCAATCTCAAGTTAATCCTAAATACATTCTAAATTGTTCTTCCTGAAAGAAGACAGCATAACTGTGCCCAGGTGTTAAGAAGGTGGAGAGCTAAGATCAGAATAAGGAATTGAGCATGTATAAACACAGTTTTCTCTCTGAAAATCCCTGATAAACCAGACCTGATATTTAAAAGAATATCTTCCATGCCAGCTGACTGATGTTCACCGATAGTCACAAGGATAGAAGTAAATCTGGTAATAGTCATGTTTTGGGGATTTTTCCTTCCTAATGTTGAAAATGAGAAGATTAACTGCAGGAATGGCATAGAGTATAAGCTATTGTGTCTGGGGTAATCTCCTTATGCTATGAGAAGCAAGAGAGAAGAGTCTGGAGATGACCATAGGAGGAAAAAAACAGAGGAAGAAAATAAGCCAGGTTTGAAAGGAAAAAGTATCAGAATAAGATGGAGATGAAGATTTAAAAGTGTATGACAGTACTCAAGAGTGAAGTCTGGGGGCAAAAACTATGCAATTTAGGGGATACAACAACTCTGAAGGCACTTGCTATACAGTTGGTGGATTTATGTTTAAGAGGTGTGTGAGTAAAGAGTTTCCCCAAGTGTATGATAAGAGCGTGCCACAGAGCCAGCGGTCACAGAAGAAGAACTGAAGTCTCACTTTGCCACACTACACCAGCTCAGCATCCTGCAACACTGAAGAAAAACCTGAATATACCAAAGGAAAACACTCAGCATGCTGAAAAGTTAGCAGCTGCCTGCTCATTCCACACCAGGTTTTTAGGAAGGAAACATGAACCCTTAAGTTCAGAGCACAAACATTAATAATATGAGGTCAATTCACTCTTTCACATCAAACTCTGTTTCAGGTACTGACTGATAGCTGAAATGCACACCTTAGTGTTAAGGCCCAAATACATTCCAAATCTTTTTGTCACAATCTGATATTGACACTGAGTACAGTCTCAGCCAAAACACGCATTTGTTTACACGACAAATCAAGAAAACAGAAAATAGACCAGAAACCAGAGAGCCCACCTAGCCATGGAGAATGTCTTCGTATGCCAGTTTGTCAGCTCCAGTCAAGCCAGACACTGCCTGGTATTTTCAGTGGAAACTTTAAATTAGCAAAAGTTTTTACTAATAACATCTAAAATAAAATAGTCAATCTTTTAGTTTCCCTAGAAAAGTAATTAGCATAAATTTCTTATTAATTCAAGGGCTTGGTAACCACTGGCCCAAGCCATTAGTGATAGGATGTCTTAAAGCATAGTGGAAAAAGTTTTCTTTTCCTGCAGAGGAATTTTAATCATCCCATGTTAGCATAACTAAGGCAACCACAGAAACCATGTTTTGTAAAACCAATCTCCCTAGAGGCTGTATTCCTAGTCTACGATATTAACAGATTTACAAGTCTCGACCTACATGAAAAACCACTCTACATCCCACTTTCCCCCTCTGTGTTCACATGCAAAGTGAGCAAACTAAGTTATTAGGGCTTCATACAGAAATCTATTTCCACAGACACATGAGTAAAGTAGGAGGTGTCATGGTTTATGTTGGACTGGCCAATGACCAGGACAGAAGGGGGGGAAAAAAAAAAAAGAAGAAAAAAATCAAGTCATTTATGTCTAGCAGAAGTGTCACAGGAAACTGTGGCCTGGTATGTTATGGAGCAAGTGTGTCTGAAGCATACTTGATCAAAAATACTGAGGCTCTTGATAATAATAAAGACAATTCTGCAAAAAGAAAAAAAGATTTTGCATTGAAGATAAATTATGATAGCAAGAACTGTGTTTTCTTTCATAGAGTGGTTCACTAACCTATAGCAGTAGTTTCACCTTCACTTGCTGGTTAGAAGTGCTTGGTTTAAAGTTTCAAAAGCTGAAGTCCTCTCAAGCACTTATGGAAAAAAACAATTGTTTTCTTATTCATTTCCTAAAGTTTTCTCTTAAATCCCCAGGCACTTGGAAGCACTTGGACTTTGATAGTCATGAGAATCAACAAGTCATTTGATCAAAGAGATGGATACTGGTAATATAGGATATGCTAAGCAATTAATACCTTCTTTACCAAACATCATCAACTGTGATAAGCTTAACTTTCAAGTTATTACTGCTTTATTGTACAGGAAAAATTATAAATAGAAAGAACACTTGTTTGCTTTAGGATCAAAAGCTTTAATATTTTGTTCCTTTTAACCTGCAGAAATGTAATTAGATCACACACCTAGGTTCACACTATAATGTTCTAAAAGCCAAAATTTCAGTTTCCAAATATGCTATTTTTCTCAGTAGCAAAATTTAATCAAAATTTGTACCTTTGAAGAGGAAGTTTTCCTTTGCTATTACAAGTAACATGCCTGAGTTTTCAAAGTATAAACAGTTGCTGAAAATGGGCTGCCAACCCATGAATGTTTAAATGCTATTATCAGTAGTGCTGTTTGCATATTTTACACAGCATATATTTGTGAAGCTTTTTTAGAACAGCAAACTCAATTATAATGTTTTGAGAGAAAACTTTTGACAGCTGCTTAACCGACTATATTTTACCGACTCTTGCCAGCCTGGAATTTTGGGTTTTTTTCCCCACTTACTTTTGTTTTCATCAGGAGGGTGCTTTTAGGGGAAGATTTTCATTTCAATCTGTGTCTACCCAAGCAGCAGTCAAGGACACAGCAGTGCAGAACCATACCAACTTTAGACAAAAAAAGTCTTTAACTGGGGCAGAAAAGAACATCAAGATTTTAAAGTGCCTCTTTTAAAATGTTTCATAGATAGGTCTTCACATCGTTCTGATGCCCCCCTATTATAAGGTGTCTAAGTCCAGTCATCTACAACATTAGTAAAAAAAAAAAAAAAAATCACCTTAAGAAAGGCAGAGTGCATACCAAAGCTGCTAGTCAGTGAATATGTATTACAATTGTCTGACCCGGATGTTTGGCAATTTCTGAGCCCCAGCGGCAGCAAAAAAAGAGAAAAAAGCTGGATCGGAGCCTAGAAGGGCCA
>JAOXNG010000002.1:15667464-15683418 GCA_028566535.1 Scolopax minor
GCAGGACCTTGTACTTGGCCTGGTTGAACTTCATGAGGTTCACATGGGCCCATCTCTCAAGCCTGTCCAGGTCCCTCCGCTCAAAGATTAAGGAAAGAAAGTGGAAAGAGACCGTCTTCATTTACATTTTGAGCTTCTGACAGTTCAAGATTTGTTCTTGTTCACGTAAAGTATTGTTCTTTTAATCTTTAGCCCTTTCATTTTAATTTCATTCACCTTGATGTTTGGAATCCGAATTTGTCAAACAGAAGACCAAATGCATTTCTGATACAAACATCTGGCCTCAGAGTTTACCTAGATCAAACCAGTTATTATAGTACTGCATTCAAGCTATCTTACAATCACATTTTAAATCAATAGCATCACACACCAAAGTATGTCTTTAATATGTCTTTAATGGTTATACGGATTTTAATTCAGAAAAGGAAAATAATATTTGTTTTTAAAATACATTTTTGAAGACTTTTTTTAAGAATTCTAAAGAATTCAAGTTGAGTACCTCAGGAATTGTACAAACTTTGATTACATAAACTTGCTGTTAAGCCCTATGGCATTCAGTTGTCTTTTGTACAAAGGTAGACAACTATATAGTTGAAATCTAACTACCTACCATAAACACCTTCAGAGTGTTTGAAACAATCTATTGGGAGTCATTGTTCACACACTGACAGCTTGGATTGATTTGCAAAAAATCAAAGGCTGAAGTGGATAAGTATTAAGAGGTACATGTTCTATAGAATTAGTAACTTTCCTCATTCTCAATAATTCCGATGTTTTTTACAACAAATTGCCTGGCTCTCAAGAACAGTCACATAAAAGGAGTGAAAAACACTTCTAGCCCAAGCCTTCTAAAGACTTTAAAAAAAAAAAAAAGTGGGAAGCACTTTTGAAACTATAAATTCTTCTAGAATTTTAAGAATAATACTAGTCTGAATTTATCTCATACATCCATTTATGCTAAGTGGTCAATAGCTGCATAGAAACAAACAGAAGATCGTTATTTGACAGAGACTTCTTCCTTTAATTTTGAGCTTTTAGATAAACAGAGGATTCTCCAGTAAATATATTTCCCAGATGAGGCTGGTTCTGTGAAGGATTAAAACCTTGGATGTTATACAGGCTACATTATAATGAACTCTAGGAACTGAAATGTAGTTGCTTTCATCATTATCAATTGCCTTCTAAGTCCAACAATTTCAATTACAGAAAGAAAAGGCAGCTAGCCAGAACAAAGCTTCTCCGTACGTAGTCCTAAAAACTAGTGGCAACTTTCATCACCACCGTCATTCCATCATCACAGTGGATCATAAGCCAGGAGAGGCCTTCAGAGAACCTTCTGCTGTTTACATGGAGGAACACGCTTCCCAGCACAGCTAAGGCCACTGACAAGATTGAATTTTGGTGCTGGCAGTGTGGGAAGAGAAGAAAAAGGAAGAAGAACGCAGTTCTTTCTCCATCCATTCCACAGCCAGCTGTGTTCCTTACAACAGATTTTGCCCTATGTACAGTATAAAAAAATAGCTTTTCTGAGCCTGCATAAATGCATACCTCTACCATGGAAGACAGTACAGTGCCACGGCCACTTCTGCACTACTTGGAAAGAGCTCTGTTTCTCAAAAAATAGAGCGTGAGGCAGAAGAGCCACGAGTCTGTTATGGATAAGTTGCCTTAAAGTAGGAGCCAGGAGAAAAATCAAGCAAATAAACCATTATGTAGACAGTAAAGTCACAAAAAGTCTTCTTCCTCTCAAATGAGGTAGAATACATACCACATTGTGCTGCATGATATTCCTTAAATACATTGCCTAACATCACTTAATGAAAGTAGAAACTAGGTTTAACGTAAAACATCCCAAAATGGATGTGTATTAAGCAGTCATTTAAGAGCAACAAGTGGAGAAGATGCTACTGATGGGTGTGGGGGCCATAGTGTGACAGTATTTCAGGAGATTAATTAAAGTTTCATGGGCTACAATAATAAAGAAGTGAGAAAGAACTCCACACATAGAACTGGCTGCAATGTCTCAGAAATAAACTCATACATCAAATATTCTTTCAAGCTTTAAATTTTAATTTGAGACTACACATCAAGAATAACCTAATTGCAAATTATATGGATTTCAAACATGGACTTCTGAATTCCAGGCATCAGAAAATACAACCGTTAAAACTTGCATAGTTAAGTCTTGTTATTTACAGGATTCCAAATTTTCCTTGGATATTTTTGCTAATTAGTTGTCTGACTTTTTGCAAGCGTGATTTTTGTCTTTAGTTACTTCTTCCTCATCTTTCCAGATACTTAGATAGGAAGCACACTGTCTGCACTCCTGTCTTTAATGTGAGTCAGTTGGGTTTGATCTTTTTTCCTCTTTTACTTGACTTCTTGTGAAGAAGGACGAGACAGGAGGAGAAACATCCTCTCACAATTGTGCAATGGGGAGGAAAAAAAAAAACAAACTAAAGCTTCAAAATCCAAAAGGCATCATTCTAGATTTCCACATTGTCCTGGAGAGAGCACCCGAATATATTGTCCTGTCAGAGAAGTAGAGCAACATATGTCTTCAAGCCCTAAAAGCACCAGGCAAGGCAAAACACCCATCAACCAGTAAGACAGAAGCCCAGACATCTTCAAAGAAACAGGTATGTAATGTAGGAATGTAATTGTAATGTAGGAATGTAATTGTAATGTAGGAACCATCAATGCCATCATCTCATTTTTATTGCAACTCTTTACATAAATACATGATAGAGAACTAGATTTCTATACAATCATATCATCCGCTCAATTCTTGGATTGGGAGGTTGGAAGACGTGCCAATAGAAAGACTTATTTATGGCAGTGTCAATAAAACTGAACAGCATAGGTGCGTAGGTTATTACATCTCGCCGTTAAAGACAAGTTAGCAAGTTTGAAAAAAGGCTTCTCTAAACTCCTCTATTAGTGGTCTTTATGTTTCAATTTTCCAGTTTACTCTGTTATTTGCTGAGCATTTCCTGCTCTTCACAGACCCAACTACCCAGCATAACATAAGCACTAAACATCAGGGCTATACAACAGACTTAATTGCATGTCATTGACACCACACCTCACTATTTATACTGGTAATTCACAGCAATACTGTGCCCAATGTCAACAGGAATGTAAAAAAAAAAAAAAAATACAACGCAATTCCTTTGTCAGGGAAAGATGGAGAGACCTGAGAAGAGAAAGGCAAATATTTTTCATAGAAAAGGAAAGGCTTCTATACTGACTCTAATGAAGTTCTAAGAAAAGATAAAATTAGACTCTGAATTACCAAGCAACTGAACCTCAAAAGAAATCTCAGCAACTACCATCTACAAATACTTTCCTTCAGTGTTATAATAAAATGCTGCACATACCTCCAAAACTACAAAAAAACAAATCCATGTCTTCATTAAAGGATGAACATTCTGACAAAAAGATCCTATTTTTCTCCTCCCAGTGTTTCACCTGGTATTACAGTCTATTTTATTTGTATAAGATTAAAAAAGTCTCATTTTTGGACTCTGATAGGTTAAGAAACTCTGATATCAGGTCAACACATTAGTGGACTAACATATGACAAAAGACCTGTTTGCAAAAATACAACCAACAGAATCATAAAAGCCACACACTTTCTGAAAAAGCTTCCAAAAGCTAAATATTTGCAGGTTTCCTTCACATTTATAATTTCCTTTTTATAGCCTTTTCACAGTCATTCCATGTCTAGCCACTTCCTTCACTAAAAAAACTGAGAAGTAGTAATTTTATTAAAAATTTGCATTCTGTATTGTATCACTTGTATTAATACAGTTGGGGTTTTTTCCATGTGGTACAAAGCAATTTGCATCCACTGTTCAACTACTATCTTTTTAGCTGTACAAAAGGTGGAAATAATTTAGGAGTTCCTCTTAAGCTATTTAATTTTTCTTAAAAAAAAAAAATAAAATTACTTTTCCATACCTTAACTAAACACAGTAATTAGGGAAAAACCCAACCCTCTGTAGAAAGCCAGATCTCAAAATTCCTGAGACAACATTATCAAATTTCTTAAAGAATGAAAAAAAAAATTCCAAGTCACCTGAAAACAGCTGTAAGGACTCACAACTTAGAGTATCTTTGTTATATTTACCCCCATTTGACAAGGCTTGTAATTGAAGCACGTTGTCACATATAATACCTCCTTATCAGTCATTCCTAAAACACTCTAAATTGGTGATTGACTCTAAAATAGTTTTTTATTGAAAAGGTGAACTATATTTCCTTTTAATAACATCACTTGTAGCATTACAGTCTCAGAACAAGTGAGCAAATTTATTTAACGATCACTGTTATATATTGTACTAATGCATAATTTCAAAGTCTTATTCAGAAATTGCACACATTAAATCTTTTAAATAGTCACTACTATTAAAAAAAACCAAACACCAATGGCTGCAGAAATATGAATCTGCATTTTCAAGGATGTTTGGAAACATTAGTTATAATTAGCAAAACAAGTATTGTCCCCATGACAGCCTTTCTTTACGAACCTTTGAATGTTTGACAAGAAAAGGTCATGTTTTGTAAAATCCTGGAAAGGTCATTCAATAACAAATCACATGAATGAAATCACAAGAGTTCAAGGAGGTTAACAGAAACACCACAGGCATTAAAGCATGTTTTGAAGGTAAACAAGGTAAAAGAAAAACAGTCTGCCTCAGCTCTGGAAAAAGGAAAAAGCAAGTAGTCTCTAATTTGCTACACACTGTAATTTTAAGACATTTTCTCTGCACTTGGTGGTTTAACACTACGCATTATTTCTCATGTTCAATGCATTTAGGAAAGGATTAACAGATAACAGAGCCAAAACATTTAAACATCTCTTCAAATAGTCTGTATTGACCTTAGTAGATTTTTCCCCCTTAATCTTGTGACCAGACACTTAAAAAAACCCAAAACTTAACCTCCATCTCAACTAAATCTCAATCTCAGATCTCAAAACTTCACTGCTTGAAACTCTGCCAGCCTTTCAGCTAAACACTTTGACCTGCTTGTGACCTCCTATTTCCAGGTCTATTTTCTTCTTTACCAAAAGAACACAACATTTTTCACAGGCAGGAATAACAAAG
The DNA here is from genome assembly GCA_028566535.1 of Scolopax minor. Taxonomy (NCBI): domain Eukaryota; kingdom Metazoa; phylum Chordata; class Aves; order Charadriiformes; family Scolopacidae; genus Scolopax; species Scolopax minor. The sequence goes on from JAOXNG010000002.1 coordinate 15,672,576, forward strand.
AGTTGTTTATATAGGGTAATTTAACTACAGGATCAGTGCAGGGAGCAGTGTGATGTATTTGATCCACAGACCAAGAAAAAAAGCATTGCTCACCAGTGTTAGAGAAAAGCCTATTGAATAGTTTTCCTGGGGCAAGCCAGCAAATTGGGGTTCTTTTCATGCATAGGCATAGAAAAAACGAATTCAGGAATGATCCTGGGTCTCTGTCTCCACGGGGTGTTAAAGCCCTGCCCTGCTGCAATTCTGAAGTTTTAAAGTTCCATTATCCCAGGGGAGAAAGGCAGCACTTATTTACATAAATTCAACATTATTCAATAGAATTTGCTACACAGGGGGAAATCTTTTCCAATAGAAAGAATTTAGAAATACCAACTCTGCTTAGTTTATCATCATTACACTTGTGTTTTCATTTATGACAGGCTATTTGCAAACTGTAATTTATTATGAACCTCTTTATGAGATTAATTTAACAGGATCAGACCTGTGGACCACCTAAAGTTTACGCGGTGACTGGCAGCAGCGAGTCTCACAGGAAAGTAGAAAGAGCACTGTGGAAGCACAGCGAACAGTCTCCCAGGAAGATACCATTCTAAACCCTAAAACAGATTCAGAGTTTAAACTTGGCTTTACCAGTTCACGGAAGCCTGAAAGGTCTAAAATTTCATACCGATATCATTAGACAGACACTCCTCTGTGATGTGTCTCTCCCCCTTTCAGGTCTACAAAATACCAATAGGTTTTCCACTGTAAACACAGGCAACAAGAACGCAGACAAAGAAGTTTATTTAAATAATTTTTTTCTATCAAATAAGCTTGATAGTAGAGCTGGCAGATCCAAGCAGCTTGGTCCTCCCATCATCCAAGGTGAATGCCCTAGCCAAACACTGTATTTCATCAGAAGGCGGCTACAGTTACTTTGGGTTCATCCTTCCTTGGAAGGAACAACAAATAGCATTAGCTAATCCCAGCATAAAATAAAAAAGCTTGATTTTTCTAGCAACCTGCAGACAAAGGAAAGCTGGCTGACCTCCGAGCACCACCCAAACAAGGCATGAAGCTTTCCAGAAAGACTGTAGATGATAATGGAATTGTTTACTTGTTGCAGTTTCTGCCCAGCCAGTGGCATGCTGAACTGGTTTGGAGATAGTGATCCAGCAGAAAACCAAAGCTACTAATAAACAGATAAGTAAATAGGATCACTTTTTAATTACAGCATTCCCCTCCACTGCCTTATTGTGCCACAGCACTAACACTTTTGCAACAAAGGAAACAGAAGAGTAAGATCAGTGCAGACCATGGTGCTTTGGTCCTGTGCTCAACAAACACGGGGTCCTTTCTAACATCCTGCTCCAAACCTTTGCCAGGAAAGGGGGCAGCACGGATGCTAAAGGAAGCACAGAAACTTCATCAGCTGCCTGATGGTCAAAGAGTCAGTATCATGTTTGGACATCTGCATGAGCCTAACAGCATGAATAGCCATCAGCAGACATTGCATTACCAATACAGAAATAAAAACCTGAAAATTATTTCCAGGTGAAGCCAAGGCAGTCAAGGCTGTATTTCTTCTTTTACAAGAGGCATGCGTGCCTTCAAAGGAATTAAGAAGCAAAATACTAAATATTAAAAATAATCATGAGTATTCCAAAGACCCTACTATAAATTTTGTGCTGCATCAATTTTTACATCCACAAGTACATGGGCAGAGTATGCACATAAATACATTTTACCAGGAAGAAATATAACATTGTTTCCCAGAAGACCATCAAAACTACATGAGTCTACGTTCACACAATATAATTTTTCATCTTATTCAGCAGTATTTACATGCTGTCAGAGTGTCTTTCATTCTCCACTATAGATTTGATTCGATACATGCATTACCAAAGTTTCCTGTTTTCATCTGTGACTTTCACACTATGGGCCTTACGCGGTTCTTTAGAAGCTTTTTAGGAACTGTGCAGGAAGTATTCTCTGACATATGGTCCAGAGCTCAGGTGCTACAGTGTCGTCATTATTTCGGCTTTCAGAGCTCACACATTACCTTTTCCTATAGGCTGCAGCTTTGCCTTTTTATTTCGAAAAGCTCAAAAAGAACTAATCTAGAAATGTTGCTCGTCCATTAGTGCTATTGTTTCTTTAAAAAGCTATACCAGCTTGTACTATGACTGATCAAAATGACTATCAGAAACAAGACACCTCATTTTGTCTTTCTTGCCAACTATTTTAGCTTATTTGCCATGAGCACAGGGTATAATTAATATCACACAGGAGCCAGCATTGTCATTTTTCAAATCATTTCCCTGGAAATGTTCTACACCTCTTAATGGCCCTGCTAATGCTGTAGCTGTCATGTTTTGGACAGCTGTGCTTTTACAAGACAAACTCAGCTGCGCCATGCGCCTCTCTGTAGACTTTTTAGCTCAACGGCTCAGAGGCCATGAATGCCAGCTGGTAACAGCTATATGGAAATCTTTGATTAATTTTTTTACCTCTAGATGCTGATTGTTGCTCAAATGTCACCTTCCCAGTTTCCGTCCCCAGCCAGTATTTTTTCCCCCCTTCCCAAGTACTACTTGATGGATGAAGAATCCACCGAATGGGCCAAAAATCTTATCGCTAATTAAAGCCAATACAGCCCTGTCCGGATGTGGAGAGAACACAAAGTCTGGAGAGGGGCCAGGTCACACACACGAAACACTCGATCGTTCAAGAGATGGAGCTCTTAATGATATTTCCCAGGCTAGAGTTAGCATTCGCCGATATTGCCGCCCTGAAGAGCAAGGGGACATGCCAGGAGTTAACCCTATGTCAGACCTTACCGTCAAAGCAAATGTGCAGCGTTGATCAAATGAAAACACTTCACAGGTAGGAGCCACACAGATCTTATGAAGTGATTAAGAAACACGCTCTGATTTTTACACTGGTTTACTCTAGAAATTATTGGGAGCTGACAATATGAACTAATTAGTATTGCTCAGCAGTCGTCAGGTGGGGTAGTTGGCTTGTATTTAACAATTATCCTGCCTATGAAGCGATATTAAGCATCTTCTTACCGAGTCCAAGAACCAGAGAATGTGATCAATAAACCAACCTAACATATTGTAATTTCTAATCCATGCAAGTACATCAAATGTCCATTTCTGCTGCTTAAACACCTCTGCTCTTCTCCCATTTGAACTTCACGTTCATTAATGATCTTCAGCCCTGAGAAAGAAGACTGCAAAACTTCTTTTCACATCATGTCTGTGAAATACTACATGAAGTTGTGTTCATCAGTTCAGCAGCAGCAGTTGTCCCAGTTGAAACCAGCCAGGCCAGGAAAATGACACGAACAGGATGCTGCTAAACATGCACAACTCAAAAACACACACTATATTCTCTTCTGCATGATTTGCTGCCATTTAAAAGACAATAAACAGCAACTTTAGATTGCTAACAACATGTCATTTAAGGTTTGCTGTTGCTCAACATCAAGAAAAATCAATGCCAGCTCTACAGGGGCAGAAAACCCAGAGAAGTGAGCTCCATTTCAGGTCTGTTTGAACTCATTTCCTTTCTCCATGGTTGCCCCCTTGTACACCCCCTCAGGCATCCCCTCACAGCAGGCATGACAGCTTGACACATTGACAGCTTGCACTGAATGACAACTGATTTGTACAAATTTCAAGCCTTATAAATCTACCTGTCACAACAACAACATAAAAGAGCTTGGACCCAGCAGGTAACTCAGAAAAAGCTTCCCCTGACAGCATTTTCTGAAAAGCAATGGCTTGCCTCCTGCCAAAAATTCCAACTATCATCCTTGTATAACTTTGAATAAAAATTCAGGGCCCATTTTCTTGCCAACAGGCTACCAATCGTCTTATTTAAAGATTAAAAAGAGTGAACAAGAAAAAAAAAAGCCATCCACAGAATTTCATTTTATTCTGATATGAAAGTAGTACCACCTGCTACGGCAGGATTACCACACCATTTTTCTCTACAGTGCTCAGACAGAGTAAATGAGCAAGGCTTTTTACGGTATTTAAACAATATCCCAGATTGCAATGCTGTTATGCATCCATTACGTTGGAGCTGTTAGTCAATGCCACTCTTGCTGATAGAAGTTCAAAAGATTTTTTTGGGTTACTTTGGGAGGCCGGTTTATTTTATTTTTTTTCCTCGCCGAGTTGTTAAAAGAAAAGCAAAATTACTATTGCAGAAACCAGTAAGGCTTTTCAAGCTACATTTTGTTGTCCAGCTCTGGTGGAAATCCACACAGACATTAGCTAAAATACTAAGTGTTCAGTGTTTCCATAAGCAGTATTATGCAAAAGAAAAGCACAGCATTTAATGCTAACCCTTACAAATGAATAGAAAGTCAATACAGTAATTCTGAAAAGATCTTTATGAAAGGAGTTTAAACCAAAAGAGTTTTGAAATCCTGCAACACTCCACAAAGGTGCTAAAACTGACAAAGTATTCTGAGAACTCCTCATAAGGCCACCTTCCAAGTACCACAGGAGGTGCTTTAAACCTGAAAAAAATTATATTAATTAAAATATACCTGTGATTAAGGACAGAAAAGTTATTTGTGGTGTTTTACCTAAAAATGAAAAAGTTCAGCTGTTTGTAATCACAGTTCATAAAGATTCAAAAATAACAGTTTTCTACTCAGTTGCTAGACAATAGGAGTAATTAATAATACATGTATAATTTGTATAAACTATAAATTCAGACAAGACCTCAAAGAAATGGTTTTCTTTCCTTTTAACACAGGTATTACAGGGTTTAGAAAACTTCTCATTAAATGACAACCACCACGAGAAGGGCACCAAAGGAGCTGAAGCACCACACCTGAGCCATCACTGAGGAGGGACAAAAACAGAGAACTTGTCTGCAGGAGACAGAAAGCCCATTTCTTATGTTGGAAGAGCAAAGACTTGAATTTTAGGATTGCTGGATTTGCCTGCTTCCCCAAAAAAAACATTGATTTTTTTTTCCCATGCCAATTCCACAGCATATAGAGGCCTTGCTTGGCGTACATGGCTAAAACAGGGCCCTCAGGTGAATATGTATTATTTCTCAGAAAAAACGTTGGGGTAGAGAGGAGGAGAGAGAAAGATATACATGCACTGCCCTCAATTTTTCATTCCTTTCTACGTGTCAAAATACAACAACACAGAAGTCTTAACTTCCTTGCATACAGGGACAGAACTCATTACTGATGGAAAAGGATTGCTAAATAGTATAATTACAACATGTGAGGGGCAAGTTCTAGCATTTCTAGGATTTTGTCCCTTGGACCTGTGGAAGTCAGTACATTTTTGCCACTTAGAACTCTCTGTGTTATTTGTAACTGTCAGTGTAAGGGAAATCTGTAATTGTTAAGAGGGAAAGAGCCTGTGCAAATTCTTCCCAGTGCAAAGTGAACAGTCAATCACTTTTATAAGGACAGGAACAACTGAAACTATCCATTCGTATACTTTCCTTTAGTCAACAATATTACCTTTAGTAATCTGGGGAATGTGCATCCATAAATTACAGAAAGTGTTATTGCATTGCTGAATAAACAGCAACATTTCCATCAGCAGCAGTGGCAGCCCCACAAAGGTATAACAAACAGACTCAATCATTTTCTTGTCAAGCTTTGCAATGACTGCAGAGTTTACTGCTGGAGATAATGTTGCTTTCCTCAGCATTGTGTGCCAAACTGCAAACTGCTTATTAAAACAAAACCTCTTTTTCTGAGCAGCATGAGTTGGATAATCACTTATTGCACTCAAGAAAAAACAGGTTTGATGCCCAGAGGTGGTTAGCAATCAAGCATATGCATTAACATTTGGTTTGTAAAAACTGGTTAAAAAAAAAAAAAAAAAAAGTGATCTACAAAGGAATTATGAGAACCAGTGCCCCAGGTTGATCGTTCTCCCTGTTAATATATTGTTACTGATAAAATATTTCAAACTACTCGAAAATGCCTCTAAGAGAAAAATTAGCAAAGAAAGACAGGAGTGAAATATAAATCAACTATTCCAAATCAGATATCTTCTCTTTAAAAAAAAATGTTTTTTAAGAGCAGCAACTGGATTTCATCTTTGCATTCCAGGTACAGGTGGCAACTCGCTTTTCAGAGAAGGGGAAAAAAAAAAAGTAAACTTAAAAACTACTCAACTGTGTCAGAGATACTGCTGAAGCACAAATCTATTATTACCATCCAAAGAAACAGCTTGGCATAACTAAGCCGACCAATACTCCTGAAAAACCCAGTTCAATTTTCTTCGCTTAAAACAGATTGACAACCATTTTACTTGGTTGAATAACAGGAAAGTCTGAGACACAAATGAGCAAGCTCTGCCATGTCAAGAAAACACTGCCGTAAAGCAAGCCATTATTCTTGACTTCAGAATGGCTCCCTTTTTTCCTCTTTTCATTTTCTTAATGATTAGAGATATATTAATATAAAGGTAAGCAGACAGCCTTCTCTCTGCTACACTAGCACCACTGATTTCCTCCCAACAGTGAGCTATCAGCTGCTCAAGAAAACAACAACATCCAAATAATGGAGATTTCAAGACTATTATAAGTTTGAGCAGAGTAATGTGAGGCTCTCAAAGCCACACACATAAAAAAAAGGACCTTAAAGGATGACAGGGGCATTTGCCACTGATCTTTAGCAAGCACATAGCACAGTGAAAACCCATGTTGTATTCAAAAAAAAAAAAAAGGAAAGTGATGGTAGCCAAGTTCTGGGACCCCTGGAACTTTTTTAATATCCTCAGGGTAGGAAGCTCCACGCTTACAAAATCTTTGATTCCACAAAAGTTTGAGTAGTTTTTTCAAGAGTTCTTATGTGACCTGTGAACAGAAACCCTAATGCAGACAGATTTGTTTTCTGTGGAGAACAGCCATCCTGACTATAATTGGACATAAAAAGTAAGCATTTGTATCAGTTACATCTTAAAATTATTTTGATCTAATGGAGGGTTAAATCATGCCAATTTGCACATCTGTGCTTCCATTCACATTTGTACTACCTGAGTAATTGCATCAATGTAAGCCCCTAGGAAAAAGCCTCCAAGCCAATTTAGAATATGGTGATAAATATTAAGATGTTTTAACTTGGCCAAATGCAAAATCACGGCAACATTCTTATCAGATTTCCTTGTCAAATGGGATTAACGTCAATGAAACAGTCAATTAAATGCATTCATAAAATACCTTTCTAGCTATTAATATTTGAAAATCACTGAAAATAATAATTCATTTCCCTCTCCTACCTACTCCTACATGACCATCAAGAAAATTAAACTTCCATGCAATGATATCTGCCAGAATAACAGTGAAATAAGAAAAATACCAAACAGCCTCCAAAAAAACTAGCCTAACTCTTTTATCAAGTTCATGTTTATTCCTTTCCTTTCTTACCCTTAATTTTTTGTCCTCCTTAGCTCTTGGTATTCTCTCTCCAATTTTTCCACCAGAATCATGCCTTCAGAGCAGTTTGCTTTAACAAGTGTATTTCTCTTCCAGGTTCTACCCAGAATGCACTACCTCCCAGACCCAAAAAAACTCTCCAATATGGTTTTGTCCATCCCCTTGCACATCTCCTTACTCTTACAGTCTTGTACTTCTTGACACACTCTAGTCCTCTCAATTATTCACATACTGATATTATCAATAGCTTTCTCTATTTTTCTCATTCCCACTCCTCCCCATAACCCTAGATGCCTCCTTTCATTCATACTTATTTCTCACTCTCTTACCCCAAAATTTTTTACAAACAATACCAAGACAAGCGTCACAACAAGGAAAAAATGCTAACTGAGAAACAATAACTCAAAATCATCAATCCTAGCATAAAGCTCCATGAAAAAAGAATTTTTCATATTGGTACAAGTACTAATGAATGTACTTTTTCAAAATGAGCAAGTGCTCCATGTATAAAATGAAGTGTTGCAACGCAAAATGCCTGAATCACTAAGACACATAAATAAATATAATATTATATCCACTCTTATTACCTCTAACTAACGCCATTGTATTCAGCGATTACGTATGCAAAAGGAGATGAGTCAGTTAATCTGCAAGCAACCCTTCAGAGCATTAGGTGTATGATCTGCTACCCAAAGGTTCCAGAGTGTCCCTTAATTTCCATCATTATCTACTGACATGCCCAAATGATTCTTTGGCTACTTGTTAATAAAAGAATCAGAAGGTGCTAATCTCATTATCGCCTTGTCAGCAGTTCCTGTCAGAGCGTTGTTGCCCATTAATCGCCTGCTGCTGCAGTCAATCAGGATCCTGTAACACACTCCCCAACATGTTTATTCTTCTACCTGTTAAGATAGTAGCTAACCAAAGTGTCACAGTGCACTATATTGACTAACATTGTTTTATAGAAACAATTATTTACCTTCCTCTATAGCATCACAGATATGATTGCATAGTTCTAAACAGTTTAGCTAGACTGAGGCTCTACGTCTTCAGCTCCATCTTCCTAATTTATTACTTGGTTTACTTCACAGTCATGCTAACACAGCCAGGGAAATAATTGCCACCATATGAAAAACCCCAAGAGAATTCCTATGCCCAGGCAGAAAACTGCCACTCACTGTTCAAACTGTAGAGTGCATATTTATTCCTACTACTTCAAACAGTAGGCATAATTTATTCAACGATACACATCGCAAACCTAACTCGGAGTTTTTGTATCCCAAAACACTTCTCTCACTATGTGCTGACAGAAATTTCAGAGACAGGTATCCGTGATCATCCAAAACTTCTCTTGATGCATTAAAAAAATTCAAGTTATTTGTCAAATACGTGAAATTCATATTAATGAGACTAGTCTTTCCAATTAATGAAAAAGAAGATAAACAGTAAATAGTATAATGCAAAAAAAAAAAAAAATCTAAAAATGAGGACAAAATAAGTGGGAGGAAGAATCAAAATAGTGTGCCAAAGCATAGAACAACAACCTGTCAAACATATCCCTGTCTCACTAGAATTACTTATATACTACAGTTTACAAAAACAGGTGCCTAAAATTTGGGTATATAACATCTATTTAATAGATCAAGCATGGGTCAGCACTCCATGTTACAACCAGGACAGAAAACTCTGGGTATGCCATTCTGCAGCCACTCAAATAGCAGCTTTTCACTAGAACTACAAAGAATAATTCTGTAAAATCCAAGGAATTTCGTCCAAAGACAACTAAAGACCTTGTAGCTCCATCCACTGTCTGTAAGTCTCATAATGAGAAAAATCAACCCTCTCGGACTGAAATTCCCTCTCTACAGCAGGAAGATAATTTTTGGGGGGAGGCAAAAAAAGCAGTTCAAAGATTCAAAGAAAACGAGTCAGTATTTTGTTATATTCACAATGGACAATAACTCTTTCCTCTTTCCAAAAAACATATACTGCTCTTCACATAAATATGGAGGTACAGAAAGCTTCTCTTGCTGTGACCAAGAGAAGGTGATGTATCACTTTTCTGAACTGGTTGAGAATCAAAGCTAGCTCTAGAAGCTGTGGCGAACATATTAAAAACAAAATCACCTGTGTCTACAGATCATATAACTCCACCTCCATGATCTGAATTTTCCCATGCACTATACAATAGACACTACAAAAAGATATTTTTTTTTTTCCGTCTTTTTTACCATTTTTGAGATTCCACCCTAGGAACCATGAAATCACCACAGCTCTAATAGAAGTGTAAGACACAAGGAGCCTATGAAGAGGATACAGATTCAGATGCCATTCATGGTATTGGCTCTGAAGTTATCTAAAAAATCAATATCATTGTAAAGCTTTCTCTGCAATGCAATTCATGGGATAAGTTCTCAAGTAAATAGGTATCCTAAACAGTTTAGAAGTATCTTCACAACTTATTCCTAACCTGAACAGCGTAGGAGTATAACCACATACAGGCAGAACCAAATCCTCCCTGGATCTTAATCAACAAAACCCACCAGTATCAGTGTCTCAGGCAAAGATGACTTCCATTACTTTTCCCTCTCCTTCTATTATTTTAGATAATTTTGATTAGACAATCGGCATAATCTCTGTTTAGATGCAAAAAAAGCTAACCATGTAGTGAGATCTCAGGGTGGTCTGGGTGTGGTATCCTTCCGTTTATTTTCAGGTAACTAAATAATGTGGAAGCTCATCAGTCTAAACTTGTTCTATTGGACATCAATGGAATATTTTTGCACAGTCCTGGTGCATAAACAAATCTAAATGAAAAACATAGAATCAAGTGAAAAATTAACTAAGTGGAAATGGCAGGAAGAAATGTTATTTAGAAAGAGCATTGGTGGATAAGGAAAGAGCAACTGACATCATCTACCTGAACTTGTGCAAAGCATTTGACACTGTCCCATGTGACATCCTTGTCTCTAAATTGGACTACATGGATTTGATGGATAGGTCACTCAGTGGATAAGGAGCTGGCGGTCAACTCAGAGAGTTACTGTCAATGGTTCAATGTGCAAGTGGAGACCAGTGACTATTGGCATTCCTCAGAAGTTGGTACTGGGACCAGTGCTGTTTAACAGCTCTGTCGGTGACATGGACAAGTTTGCCTACATCATCAAGCTGCGTGGTGCAATCAGTATGCTGGAAGGCAGGGAAGCCATCCAGAAAGACCTGGACAGATTGAGAGCTGGACTTGTGCAAACTTCATGAAGTTCAACAAGGGCAAGTGAAGTCCTGCATCTGGGTTGGGACAATCTCAAGTACAAATACAGGCTGGGAAGAGAATGGGTTGGGAGCAGCCCAAGGAGAAGAAATTGGGGGTATCGGTGGATAAGAAGCTCATGTGCTCTTGCAACCCAGGTCTTACAAACACACCCTG
>JAOXNG010000002.1:15690487-15702900 GCA_028566535.1 Scolopax minor
CATCTTAAACAAGTACATTAACTATTGTTCTGTATCATTTAACTTATATTTATTTCCAACCTGTTGGCATAGTGTCTTTGCAATTATTTTACACTTGATTATGTTTTTTAATTTTTTTTGCTCACTCTTCATCCTTTTTGAGTATACATCTGGTTCATCCTATGATTTCCATCCTATAGTATTTTAACAGATTTTTCTAACATAAGTTGCCCTCTTTTAATATATATTCTTTCTTTTGTTTGATTTTTAACTCAAATCTATGCTGAAGTCTTTGGGATTTTTTTTCTGACTAGAGCAACAGGCTTTTTAAACAGACTCTCCTTTTTACCTTACTTTAAAAAACACATCAGTTGACAAAGAGTATATTTTAGACTCATTTTTACTTTAAGGAAAAACTACATACTAATTTGTGCATGCAATGCACAAAAACTGTGTAGTGTGTTTTGCCTGCAATAGCAACAGAATTCCTTGCTTATTATCTCTGAAACATTTAGTCCACTCTTATTTTTTAGTTCTTAAAGTACTTGTCTCTGTTCGTATGTAAAGCAAAAATTACTCCTGTATACAACAAGCAAGTATATAAAGAATAGTGTCATACTCTGAGGGAATGCATTTTACTTAAAATATTATATTGTCAATTTTTATAAACTGTCATCAGCCATCATAGAATCATAGAATCGTTTGAGTTGGAAGGGACCTTAAAGATCATAGAATTCTAACCCCCCTGCCATGGGCAGGGACATTTCCTATCATATTTTACTTATCTCCCCAAATTAAAAAAGGAAACCTAACAGCCAAAGGAGGAGAATTAAGACATTTTAAGTAACAGTAAAATATTGCTGAAACCTAACAAACACCTTCTGACATTATTGTCCAAACACCTGGGAAAGTAAAACCTGTTAATTTTGCATCATATGGTATTATGCATGCAATCTGTGTGAGATCTATTCAGTCTAAGACTCATTAGAGAACATCCTTTTTATTTTTCTCTTACTTGAATATTTTCAATATTACATTTAATTCTGTTTTTCAAAACACAAGTGACATTCTCTTTCATTCATTAGCTCTCCCTGACTTCTGTTTCTCCTTTCTGCAGACTGCTTATTTCCTTCATGTCTTGTGAGAAACATTAAGTTTATGAAAATTCATTCTTATCTCCCTTAGTTAATCTATTTTATATAAAATTTACCCTCTGTTCCAGCTTCCCATATAATATCTGTCAGCAGGGCATTGGAGTGTAGCGTCCGTAATTCCAGTCTCCACACTATTTATAGAAACACATTATGGCACCTTTTTCCCTCCCTTGGTATCTGATGCGCATAGTGATATAAATGTCTTGGCTTCATACCCATGTTTAAGCTCCTCCTTCTGATACCAGGGGCTGCTTCTATCAGCATTTCCTTTTGCAGACTAGGTGATCAGCCAGCCGACTAAAGACTTCTGTATTAAACCAGTGATGTGATAAATGAGTTTGGCCTCAAAAAGATCTATTCATACCACACGCTTACTGGAATTTGAAGATTGGCTCATAAGCTGTAATTCCAGTGCATATATTTTTAAAGAACATGAGACTAAATAGAGCTATTCTCTTCATGAAAACCAATATTAGAGTGGTTATGAGGAAAAGGTTCTCATTTTGACATGAAAGAATAAAGAATACTTAGCAAACATCACGGTGCTCCCTCCTGGCAGTAACTTCTATTGCCAAGAAACATTGCCACCCCAGGTGATTTGTATCATTAGTCAATGATACAAAGGACAGACAAAGTCAGAGGCTCATCATGACACTAGAATACTTATGAGAAATTAAATAGTATTATATCTAAATAAATAACATTTTCAAATGTCTCTCTTAAATAAATCTCAGTTTTATTAACCAGTCTTTAAAGTAGCTATATGATCCAGAGAGCTGCATCTACAGCCCCCTCCATAGACCAGACCACTTGTAATACACAGGTCTTGAACCTTGGTCTTATCTGAAGCAACCACTGTTCCCCTGTGGTCTTATGACAAAATTGTTACATTTGCAGGGTGGTCACATTTAAAAAATTTTTTTCATTACATTACAGATTATGGATTACATCTGTAGCTATCACTGATGAGAAGTGAATATAAAGAAGAAAGCAAAGGCTTTCTCTCTTTATCCTATTCAATATTTTACTCTTCTAGTGTTTAACTCCTGATGTGTCTTTTCTAACATTCATTTATTCAGAAACAATTTAACAATTTGTTGCATCAGACTTTGCAAGGAAGTTATTGTGCTTTGGTAAATCAGGAAGTCGATGACCAAAATTAGGAAGTTGTAACATTATTTTTTATCAGCATAAAAAAACCCAAAAACCTTTCACTTTGTAGAATCAAAAAATACAGGCACAGTGTACTGACAAATGAGAGCTGGCAGGACATACACCATTAAACCTGCCAGCTAGCAGAAACCTTTGGCCTAGAAATTAAGTTGTGGTGTGACAAAAGCATAGATCAGATTGTTCAGACTTAACTGATAGAGGAGAGGTTATTATATACCATTTCAATTTCAGTGTCTTCCTTTACATTAAAGTCTTCCTTTAATAAGAAATGATCAATGAAATATAAATTTAAAGACTAATGAAACAAAATTTAAGACAAAACCTGCTTGTTTCAGCTGATATATAAAAAGTTCTGTACATCTCACAGAAGTTAACTACAATTAGCTGTAGCTGATTCGATGTTATTCAGTTAACAATTGATCTTGAAAATTAATTTTTATTAACTGTTAATTTCTTTCAAGTAATACACTATGAATTTATTTATTTAATTGTAATTATCATCAAACCACATGTAAAATAATAAGAAATATAAATAAAATAATATTCTTACAGGAAAGTTAGGGTTTTCCCACCCTTCCCCAGGATAGTGAGTTCATTTACATCCATCTGCCTTGAAGGCAATGAAAAATTCTTAAACTGTTCTTTCATCCTTTCCACTGCAATGTTAATAAAACATGAGAACAATTCCTAACCAAATACAACCAATCTAAATGGTCTAGGGGCAGCAAGATGTAACATATGAAGGCATGGACTCCGGTCAGTGATGCAACCAGAATCCTTTATTATGACAGTCAGCTTATATAGTACTAATGTATCTTCTTTCCACACCAACACACCCCTGCAACTCCCAGCTGCCAGATGGGCGGAATTAGCCTCCATCAATCAAGATGCCAGGCATTGTTTATGGGTCATTAAGACTTGATCAAGGGCCTTCCCCTGGCAGTGTTCCTGCTTCTTCTGTTCCTTCTTCAGGTCTCTGCTTCTTCCACAATAGTGTTCACCCACAGCAAGACTGGGCTGTCCTGTAAGGAAAGGGGTACTAGGAGCAGAGGGTACCAGCCAGGCTGGTAGGGCATGGACATTGTCAACAGGGGGTTACCACCCTGAGTGATTACCTGTCAGCATTTTTCACCAGTACTTCTACTCAGTAATTTTCCCCTTCCAACCTTTATGGCTGCTCACATCATAAGTCAAGTCAGCAAGCAGTGATTAGGGCTGGGATCAACAAGGACAAGGCTGGGCAGCTGGCATGGCTGCAACATAGCTCTAGTACAAGGGAGAAAGCCACAGATGAAGAGTCTTTCTCCTTCTCTTTTTCACACAGTTGTCTGACAGAAGGTTGCACCACTCTGCTGCATCTCACCACTAGCCTTGAGATCAGGGAGATCAACTCTAAGGAGGCAGGGAGACCCCTCCAGACTTGATTCTAAACCAACATCTGTTTTTCAGCTTAGAACAACCACAGTTTTTTCCACTGTAACGCTCACTGAAAAAATCTAAGAAATCATTAAAAATCAAAGAATCCAGCCAAACTCAGTTCACAAGAAGTTTCAGCTCAGAAAAATTACTGTATAACAGAGACCAAACACAGCAGGAGAGTTTTAAAAATGCAAATTAAATAGGTCTCATTTCAACCTATGCAGAATAAGTAATAGTTCTATGTCCCCCTCTGGGGACTTATATTCATCCAAAATATAAATCTGAATACAAGTCAGCACTCTGTTTATAAAAAAATCAGAAAGAGATGAAAGCAATTAAACATAAAATGTGGCATTTTGGGTCTCTTCTAAGAGCAAGGAGGAGGAAAAAACCCCACACATTATTTTCAAAACATTTGAAATCCTATAGAAATAGTGAAACGTTACATTGTGGTATTCTAAAGTAATATCTCTTGTTTATAACCATATAAATTTAGTCCCCTGGCACTACTGGGCTTATATAATAGAAGAGAGTTATTTTAACAGTGCCCTGTTAAAAAAAGAAGCAACTCATTTTCAACTCATTTTCTCCAGTGGGAGGGATGTGTGGCCTCATGTGAGAAAGGGAACATGCCTAAGTTATTACTGTAGGAAAGCAATCTGTCAAAGCCTGGTCGTTTTGGCATGGTGAATACCACTGGTGAGATCAGAGAGTCAGATCCTGCTTGCAATTACTGCTAAAGGACCTTGGATACAGGCAGCCTGCTATCAATTATTCCCCTGGCCTCAGACACTTGGACTTGTCAAGTTCTCAGTATCTTCTGTTTTGTAACAGTAAGAAAAAGGGCTCCCATGATCGGTTCTTGGAAGTTTCTCACATGTTGTGTCACTCCAAAGTGTCATTAACAATTCAATTAAAACTTCACAGCACATGTTAGCATACTCAGGTTTTTGTCTGCTAAAATAAAGTCCAAGACAGATAAAGCAGATTCCATCTCAAAATCTTGACTTTAAAAATTATGCTTTCATATGGAGATTATCAAACATGACACTGCCTGCCACCTCAGTGAAACACTGTTTGATGTCCCCACTCTACTAATAGTACAAAGTAAAAATTGTTTAACTAGAAAACAGAATAGCAACATCACTCGCAAAATGTAACTTCTTGCACCATTTCTTTAGTTTGGTACAATAGCAATTTTGTGTCCTTTTTATACAGTTGCACCAGTCTGTTTCTGAAGTTTATTTTATTTTTAGAAAGCCTTAAGTATTAGAGTACAGGTTTTGTTTTATTAGTTTACTTTTCTGTGTGGGATTTTCTTGAAAGATTAGCTCCAGGTGTAAAGTGTAAATGGAAATTAAATTAATCTAAAGGATATATTACACATGAGCTTTACTAGACATGGCCGCAAAAAGAAGATATACTGTTCATTCACATAGTTCATGGGCCCCTCTGTAATTTTTCTCCAATTCTACAATGTAAAAAAAAAATTTAACATCTTAAGGCTTTCAGTAAAATTGGAAAGAAGATTCAGTCTTAAGCCTTCTAAGGCAGCTTTTTCTCTAAACCATCAATAGGTTTAGTCATGCAAGAAGAAGATTCTTTAAACTTACCAAAGACTTTGTTTAAAGCCCAAGAAAATGTGGACTGTCAGCACCCTTTGTGTTGTTTTGCAGCTTAAACCCATTCCCCAGTACACTGGTGACCCTCTACCCCAATTCTCTAGTTTCTCTCTGACATCAAACTCAGGATTATTGTTAGATTTTCTTCTAGGCAAAAAGGAGATTAGAAGCCCAGCTGCAACAGCTGACTGACAGGAAAGGGGGTAGAAAAAATACGTAGACAGGTATAAAAATTTTAACCACCAATATTACCAGAATACTTTTCTTCCACACACCATGTAACAGCATTGACCATCAACCCCATGGCTTGAGAAGCAAAGATTGCAAGAAATGAGGACACCTCCCCTCACAGTGTCAAAACAGGAGTTGACAGTTCAAGGCAAAAATGATTTGCATGTAAATCCTGATCAAAAGCAAGCTTGCACCCTGAAGTTGTCAAGTTTTGCTACCAGTTTGACACTTAAATGGGCTATAGCAAAACTTGATTTAAACTGAGGAGAAAAAAAACATGGCAACTCAATTACCCCCTTGCAGATCAGATCTGGCAGTTCAGGTCAAACTTTTCACCCTGCCATTTCTCAATACCTGATGCCTTAAACAAACAATATGTATTCCTCCTACAACCCTAGATGAAAATACATTTCCCATGGCTCCCTACTGTGCCTTTAAAACTGAATAGGAAAAATAAATTTAAAAATTTTTAGAAATATTGTGCAAAGTCTTGTTTGTCTTTTTTTTTTTTTAAATTATCTCCTATTGTAATAGCTTAAATTAGACAGGAGGAAAAAATTATATTATGTGTTAGAGAGATGTCTAATGTATATTGTCTTCTAAAAAAATTCATTTGCTTTTCAAAAAATCTTGTCCCATTAATCACTTAAGCCATACTTCGTTGCAGCAGTGTTTGTCTGTAGCATCACAGAACAGAGAACTACTTTGATCTACCCAAAGGACATTAAAAAAAATTTAAGTGTGAAATTTTGGGGAAAAAAAAAAATCAGAGAAAGATTTATATGGTTCAGTCAGTTTTGTACAGTGACAAGGAACACTCCACAGTGTTATAGAAATTAAAGTGAGAGATATTCTAGGATCTAATTCTTAGTGCGGTTCCATCCTTCATCCAGTCAATTCATGCAACGCCTTTTTGACAGGTTTCTGCAACAGGACTCAACAGACTTAACACCTGATACTGATTTGTTTCATGTCCCCAGACTGGTTCCCCTTTGAGTAGCAAACCAGACCATCCACCTCAGCTATCTTCAAAATATCTTTGCTCTGTTCATTGCCAGTAAGATGAGATATCTGAGATACATTTCAGTCGCTTTATGGGCAAAAACAATCAACAAGAGAGAGACCAGTGGATTGCCTTAAGATTACTTCAATTCTTTAAGCATTAGAATTAGGGAAGTCCTAGTACAAATTAGGTGAATTTCAAAAATACATTTACCCCACTATCACACACTGAAGACTGTAACACAAACCCTCAGCCTCTCCACCTCAGCTGTGTAGCTGATTTCAGTTACCATGGGAGGAGAATATAAAATACTGAAATGCCTTCTTTATGTTGATTTGAAAACACTTTCAGCCTTCACGATCACATCACGACTGATCCTCTTTACTCAAATACTCAGACCTCACTACACCACAATCACGTATTGTGCCCTGCCTGAGCCAAGTGATAAAACCTGACCTCCTACTTTAAGCAATAGGAACACTCTGGGCCAAGTTTTCATAATATACATTCAATTTGTGTGATTACTACACCTGTACAAACAATAAAGTTTCTTCCTGGCCATTTCATGTGCA
Organism: Scolopax minor; assembly: GCA_028566535.1. Lineage (NCBI taxonomy): Eukaryota > Metazoa > Chordata > Aves > Charadriiformes > Scolopacidae > Scolopax > Scolopax minor. Next base: position 15,697,641 of record JAOXNG010000002.1, read on the forward strand.
AATCTAGTACATAGCCACGCAAAATTTAGAAATGCCATTGTTTGCACCACAATGAACCAGAAACCTGGAGAATGTTTTAGAGAAGATGACTGCACACAATAAGAGCAAGTGTGTTACTACAGGTCACTAAGTTCATTACTGCTACATTTCAAAATAAACCATATACTGAAATAGTATAATATTATACTCAAATAATATGGCACAGATGACTCTAACACTAACACTCACATATTTCTATATTAAGTTTAACACAAAAAAAAAAGTGAGAAAAAATACCAGTAAATAGGAAGATTCATTTTAGGACAGCTCTCTATTATTTTCATTACAGGACAGTATAAGAATTAGACATGGTATAGTTTCATAATTTTTAGTCAAGAGACAAAAAATATTCAGAGTTACCGTTACAAACAAATTGATATTGTTGAAAGTTACTACAAATGTCTCTGACCTTAACACAGTATTCATGAAGGATTTCAAAACTACATTCAAAACAATGTCCTGCTGCAACAGTGACAATTTTACACACTCCCAGGGCAAGTGCAGAAATTATTTCAGAAGAATTTGAAATTGTGACCTTTTTCTTTCAAGTTTACTTCAGACTATGACTGAAATTCAAATCAGGTCTTTAGTGAAACAAACTGAAGTATTCAAAATGAAAAAACTTTGGTCTCAGATTCTAACTTCAATTAAGTAATGCCATCATAACTTGCCCTCATCATTTTTTCTGTAGCTGTAATAAAACCTTAAAAACATCATTAACACACACTAAAACAAATCTAAATTATAAAAGTCTAACTAAGCTACTACCTTTAACTAAGCTACCTATGAATACAAAACAAAAAATCCAAACCAACCAAACAAAAAAACCCCCAAATTTCTTCCAAGAAGATCCTAGGAAACCTTGGGTGTAACATTAAGCCATTCAGAATCCACAGAACGCAAGTAACTAATTTGGCAAAAAATCTACCTACACTTGATCTTGTTCAACAACTACTCTGATTTCCATACCTGAAAAGCTGGGGTTTTGTTTTTTTAAATCATTTCCATATAAATATTGTCTTGCTATAGAAAACATCAGGAAAATTCTCTCCTCTTTTTTTTTTTTTTTAAGAGGTTTAAAATACATGGACACAAATTATTTTTTTACTTTTTTCTGCTAACACACTCATTCATTCAGGAATTCAATCAACAGCGTGGGGACACATAACCCTATATTTCATTAAAATTCAGAGTAGTTCCCTCTTGGACTACTCGTAAAGCAAGTAACAGTAGTTTTGTTGTCTCTCCACTGAAGTGGATGCTGTACAGTCATCCAGAAAGAAAAAGCCACATCAACACAGGGAATCTACTCCCCTGTGGTGGTTCTGGGCTGAGCTTAACACCCCTAAAACAACAGAACACCTCTTGCTAATCCACAGAAAGCTTACTACAGGGTGATATCCCTGACTCACCACCAGCTTTACAACATCAGATATGAGGTCCCGAACTAGCAAGTGATGCAGGCTGGAAGTAAAGAAGTAGGAAAGGAGCTCATTAGTATTCTATCCTTTCAAGGAAGAAGAGTGATTTTTTTCACTGTGCTTCACTTCTAGCCCAACACAGAAGCAGTTAACACACAGGTCACCTCCTCATCACCAAGGAAAGGCACAGTTTCTGACTTACCAGCGGATGGAAATCATGTCTTTCACTGCAATCTAGTCCTGCAGAGTAACGATATGCATTTAGAGGCTTGAGCACATACTACAAGCAGGTTCTCAGAAGTTTTATGTAGTCTGAATTCAGCCTAAATCAACAGTAACTCACCTCCAGAAAGATTAAAACCTTCTTTGCACTGAACATACACAGCAGATACCACAGTATTTGCAAATGTCCTTATACTAATCTAACAAAAATAGTACCATTCTACAGTAGAGAGATCAGATATTAAAAGTCTTATAGATTTTATTTTTAATACTTTGATATGAAAGTGAAAATTAAGTTTTCACAGCTATTATACTATGTTTACTTTGGAGCACATGGAATAAGAAAGAAGTTGAGACATGCTATTGCCCAGTTCTCCCAGTGCACAAGATACTGGCAGAGTAGCACTGTCAAGAAAAATTTCTCCTCACTTTAACCACCTGCTCTGTTTCCACAGAAAATTGTTCCTATCAGAAGACAACAGTCCATCTCCAATGAGGTCATGACTATTAGAGTTTTCATTTAAATTTTACAAATGTACTGCCGTAGATGTTTAAAATCTGCAGTGTATCATTCCATAATAAATCAGTCTGACAGCTTTATGAATTTTCAAAAAGAAAAAAAAAAATCACCTCTATAAAGTTCAAAATGTCAGAAAAGGAAAAGCTCTAAAAACAGTGCCAACATTTTTTAAAAAAGCACACACACTTGGCTCATGGAATCGTCTGCTGCGATCGATCAATAAACACAGAACCTTCTTTCTACTTCTGTTCCTCGGGGAGAGTTCCAGTGGGCACCCACACTAGTGCACCCACACAGCCCTTGACTCTGCAATGGGAGCCTTTCCTACCCTGCACTCCACCACTTTTTTTTTCATTTTTTTATGCCTAAAGATTACTTAAGATCTCACTGACCGTAAGTACATTTTGTTTCTTCAAGGCTCAGAGAGTCTAGGTTAGGTTTTCTTAGTATCACCCTTATAAATTCAAAGGTCCCTCTATTTCTGCTCAGAGCTAAATCAGATTTACAACAACTGTCAAAGTACAGGATGACAGATAAATTAATCTTCCCTTCATGAGTTTACATCCGAGGCATCTGGGCTGCTGATCTGGCCCTAACAAGCACAGGGTCTCTACAAGCTGTTGTTTAAAGCTGATGCTTTCATGACTGGAGATGAATTATTCTGTCATGAGAATCTATTTATTCAGGAGTCAGAGGTGGGGTTTTGGCTGCAGGATAGGATGATTTCATGGGTTAAGGTCCCCTTGAAGCATCTTTTTAAATCTTGTCCTGGAGCTGACTTGGAATTTTCAGGATATTTACAGAATAGGGAAGAACCCTTTTCTTCCACAAATTGTTTTTATTTTTCTCAAGCCTAACACTAGTAGAGGATGATTCTCTCCATACAGCAGCTGATTATTTTTTCCCTTTCTCCAACTAAGGATGACTACCCAGCCATTAATAAATTGATGATTTTAAAAAAGGTTTGATTATTCATTTCACAACATTGCCTGCCGAGCAACTGTCTGCTACATCGTTGCAAGGCCACTCTCCATAATCTTTGAGAAGTCATGGAGATCAGGGGACAACCTAAAAGTCTGGAAGAAGGCTAGTGTCACCGTCACCTACAAGAAAGGCTTAAAGAGGATCCAGGAAGTTATAGACCCATCAGTCTTACTTCAGTCACAGAGAAAGTTATGCAATGAATCTTCCTGTGGGCCACCACAAGTCAAATGAAACACAATTGATAAAAGCCATCATGGGACTCACCAAGGGCAAACAGTGTTTGACAAACCTGATTGCCTTCTACCACAAAGTAACCTGCTCAGTTGATGTGGGGCAAGCAGTAGACATTGTCTACCTAGATTTCTCCAAGGCTTTCCACACTGTTGCCCACAGCCTCCTCCTAGAGAAACTGATGTGTTACAGTCTAGACAAGTGGTGGGTGGAAAACTGGCTGACAGACAACACCCAGAGGGTGGTGCTAATTAACTCTCTTTCAAACCTGTCACAAATAGATCACTATTGGGCCCACACTGTTTACTCTCCTTCTAAATGATCCAGATGATGGAATCAACTGCACCCTGATGAAGTTTCCAGCTGACACCAGGCGGAAAGCAAGCTCAACATGAGTGAACAGTGTCCTACAGCAGCAGATAATGCCAACAGGATGCCAAGTTCCACACAAGAATCATCAGCAACAATAAAGTCATTATCCCACTCTACTCAGCACTTGTCAGGCCACAAATGGAACACTATGGTCAGTTTTGGTCCCTGCTATAAAAAAAAAAAAGATGTGGACAGGCTGGGGAGGGTGTAGAGAAGAGCCACAAAGTTGATTGAAGGACTGGGATGCCTTCCATATGAGAAAGGTTGAGAGAGTTGGGTTTGTTCAGCCATGAGAAAAGAAGGCTTAGGGGAGACATTATCACTATGTTCTAGCAATTAAAGATGGCTACAAAGAAGATGGAAACTCCCTTTTTGCAAGAAGTCACATGGAAAAGACAAGGTATAATGGGTCTAAGATACTCCTGGGGGAATTCTGACTGGACAAAAGAGGAAAACTTTTCACAATGAGAACAATCATCCATTGGAATAATCTCCAGAGGGAAGTGGTGGATTCCCCAACATTGGGCATTTTAAGATTCAGCTGGACCAGGCACTGGGGCATCTTGTCTAGACCGTACTTTTTGCCAAGAAAGGTTGGACCAAATGATCCTTGAGGTCCCTTCCAACCTGCTATTCTACAATTCTATGATACTCCAAAATAATTAAATAGAATTAAACAGCTAAATGTCTTCCGGTATCAAAGAAAGCATCAAGGAGTATCAGGGACCTTCTTTCCCAACCCACTGAATTTCTTTTCATGGTAATAAAGCACAATCTGATCCAGAGGTACATCATGGACTGGTAGTCATGGAAAATAACATTACCACTGTTTATATGATGATTCATATCCACTAACTTTCAAATTCTCTTGACAGTCCTGCTGTGCCACAAACAGCATTAATGTCACACCAGAAGAAAACCACAGTTCTTAAGTGCCATTTCTGAGAAGGGAGTCAAATTCATTATCTGTTATTTTCCAGGCTCAGCCATTGTCAAAGATAAATCTTCAGGACAGTAACAAAGTCAATGGAAAATACAGCTCTTCAATACTTTTCAAAATAATAATTTCAAAATATTGGTGAAAAGACCATATAAAGTGTAAAACATATTTGACCATAAAAGTGAAAACAAAACCTAACATATTCTATATTTACAATGCTCATTTTATGAAAAAATCTTTGCATACCACCTTTCTCATGCAGTCTGAGTCATGAAAAATGTAAGATGTTAAAGCTAGGGTAGGAAGCTGATGAATTCAATTAGTTGCAGTGTTCTGCTTTTTAATTTTGTTTCAGCAGGAAATAAAATCAGCTCTGAGACACTTTCATACTCTACTTGTGTGAGGAAAGATTTACTCGTTATCTCCCTCTAAAGCTAAGGAACTGCTCCAAAAGCAGAGCCCAGTACCAGGCTGCATTACCATAGCTGCTCACACTGGCAGGACTGGTGCATAAAGAACCAGTCATCCCTC
>JAOXNG010000002.1:15807356-15819536 GCA_028566535.1 Scolopax minor
GAGGAGCTGAGGCAGTGGTGCATCAGGGAACCTCCTAGAAGCCCCTGGGTGGGGGGAAATGCTGCCGGTGGGACGGGGGCTGCAGGCCCTGGTGTGAAATGGCCGCCCAGCCCTGCTAGGCCCCAACCGCTTGTAGTGTCTGCCAGCCCTGAGCAGTACAGGCTGCCTCAGGAGATGCGTGTGGCCACAGGCGTTATTTCAGCTTTGCTTTTACAGCCAATGCATGGGGTAACAGGCATTTTATGTCATGAAAGAGATGCTGCCGACAAGACAGCCCTGAGGAAAACTCCATGCCTAAATATCCCCCGTGATGGCTATTCCCTGGCTCCAGCCAGCCGAGGAACCCTGTGTTTATGGCGGTGAAGGAAGGGTACTTTGGATTGCACCTGTGCTGAGCATCCCATGTGCACAAATGAGCGACAACCAGGCCTTAGTAATTACTATTTTCCCAGGCAGTTTTTTTAACCTAAATACTGTGGAGCTGACGCTCTCCAAAATTAATACTGAGCTTGTGCAAGCAGAGTGACGCAAGTATGGGTTGCATCATTCCTAAATATATCTTTATTTTATTGCATCATAGATCAGATTAGCCAATAATAGGTAAGGCTGATGATACATATTTAAAAGAACAAAAACATATCTGAAATGGAGGAATTATCTTACTCACTCATCCTATTTCAGAAATCTAGAATGACCTTCCTGGCAAGAAAACCAATTGGTCTTGGGCTTGCATGCTTCTGAAAAATGTTATCACTGAATGTTTGTGTAGTGCCTGATATCTATAGTCTGCTGTGACATTAAACAGGGATGTGGACTCCTGCCCATAGCACGTAAACTGTAAATGTGATAATAGTACTGACTTCTCAATTCCAGTCTGCTGGGGGAAGCACCGAGACTGGAGATGTAATTGTAGTAGGAAAAAAAGCAGATCAGTCTCCATGGACTCTTCAGAAGACTCTCTCTGCTGAGAATACAGCTGGAGGAAGCTCATGTTAAACATACCTGAAAAGCCATTATGGACTAGAAAGTAGCCATTTGCTGGTGGCAAATTTTAGGTGCAATTGAATTAAAAGATACACTTGTTTATTCAGAGAAACATACTAATAAGGGCACCCAGTCTGTACTTGAGTTGTTAAGCCCCATGTTAGAGAAGAATACTAAAGTGGGGATATAAAAACTACACAAAGTAGAAAAAAAACCCAACACAATTTTGGCTATATATTAAGAATTCCTACTGATATTTTAAATCATGATCAGCAAGTCCCAGTTGTATACATTCATTAATCTTGTGTCTTCTTTGAAATGTATAGCTTGCTATTTTACTTTTCTAAAAAGTAGCTAAAATTGGTAACAGAGACAAATGATAGAAATGTAATAGTGGAAGTTCTGGGACTTGGACATTAATGTTTTATTAAGTCTTTGAGACAGAACTCATGACAGAACTAAGCAAAAGCAGGTGACAAACACAAATAGACCATGTGAAGAAAGGAAAGCCTTTATGGTCTAAATTATTGGGTTTGGGTTTTGTTGTTTTCTTTTTTTTTTTTTTTTTAATCTGAACTAGAAGAAAGATTTTTAATTTTTTTTTCTTCCCCCCAAAAGAATAGCAAGTTTGCTTTCTTCTCCTGGAGTTTTATATAAAGCAGTGTCACACTCAGAAGTTCTTCCTTTTGGCTATTCATCAAACAAGGGAAGAAAAAGAATTTCCTCTCTCCATAGCACGTAATAGTTTGCTAATGACAATGAACACAAAATATGAAGGATATGCAGTTCATAAAATTTCCAAAGGACACAAGAAATATTAGGTTAATAAGGGTGGGGGCTTGGAAGATCTATGCTCATTCTGCAAACAAATGTGACATTTTCAGATTTGTCAGCTGCCTTTAGTAACAGAGATACAGATTTCCTGTAAATGCAAGCAGGGATAGACTGAAGATTTATCAACATACAGAGTTGTGCTGATTTGACTAAAGGCTTGGCTGCACATGGAATTATTCAAGAATAAAAGCAGCATTCTTACTGAATAGCTTCTTGTGCAGACGTGTTGGTTCTAGAATGCAGACTAGAATAAGGTAATCATGATATGTGATAAGCTTCTATATAGAGAATATTTTTATTGGGCTGTTACCATTAAATTCACACTCTGCCTTAGCCTGAAATAATTTTTAAGTACAGTAATATCTTAAACTTGAAAAAACTTAAAACTTAAAAATCTCTTCATTCAGAATTCTGGGAATTCCTTCAAGATTTTTTTTCCCCTGTTGAAACTAATTTGTCTTAGTTTGATTGAGAACAGATTTTAAACACATGAAATCATTGTAGATTTCCTGTACTTTCCTTACAAATTTCATGTAATGCATGAGTCTTACCTGAGCTCAAGGCTCTGAAATCTGGATTTATGTGTGGCTTGAAACCATCTCCTCTCTTTCTGGGGACATACTGACTTGACAGTCTTCCAGTGTTGGTTCCACAGTTCCCCAGGGTGAGGATTTCTGGCCCTTCTGTCTACTTATTCTCACATTCCTTCTCTGTACAAGGCACTGCATCTTCCAGCTGTGTGTGCATCAGCAGTCTCTAGTCTGGTCTGATGTCTCTATGAACTGCTAGGAGGGTGGAGAATCACATGTGAGTTCTGATTGCCTTCTGGTGTGAATAAAGCAGAAAGTGTCATTTCAGGAGGGACATCCACAATTATACTTGCTTGTGCAAGAAAAAGGGAAAGGACATGTTATAGTAAACGATTAACCTTTGGCTTAAGAGAACTAAAATTTCAGCATCAAATCCTGCACAACAAAGAAACCAGAGGAGTTCCAAAAATTATCTATTTCCATCCTCTGTTGAAAGGACTAAGAATGCCCTACCTTCTTCTTGCTCACCCTTGCTCAACCAGCATGGATACTGAAGTCTCACAACCAGTCTTTAACAGCACAGTGTGAGTTTTATGACATAAAGTGAATGTTTTGAAGCAGAACTAGGGAATAATAGGTTGCAGAGGGAGAAACGGGAACAAGAGGAAGTTACAGGACTCAGAATATTGAGTGAATCAGAAGATCTGGCACCAGGTACCAAGGGTCTGCTCAAGCAAGAGATAGAAAAAAAGCAAGAGATAGAAAAAAAGAGCTTTAGTTGGTGAGAAGTTGTGATCTTTACTATTGTTCTACACCAATTGTTCTATACATTGGAGGATTTTCCAGATTGTGACTCACAGAGTCATTGTTTATTGTGTATCACACTATGAAATCCCTTAACTTCACTGAGGGGAGAAGCCATGCTACCTCCTCAGCACCACTCTTCCATTATAACTTCTAGCCCACCAAGTTAAAGTTGGCCCAGATGTCTTCAGTGATGTGTTGGTTTTTTTTGTAATTTGTTAATTACAAATTATTATAGCTAATTATTAGCTATAGTAGAGTTGATTACTAAAAAAAAAGGAAAAAAATAACAATCTGGAATTATAAGAGAGATGAGTACATAGTTCTTCATGCACTTTCACTGTATAGCTTTGTCTTACTGCAATACTGTTAAATATATTTTTACTAGTGCTAGCTTTATGGCATTGTCCGTGCTGTGTCACAATGGATTGAATTAAAGATTAAATTAAGAAGTGCTTTAGTCACAACTGTTTTGGGCCACGAGCCTTTCCTTTTTCAGAAGAGAAAAATGGAGATGTTGTGGTTAGTAAAATATAGACATAATTTTAATGTTTCTCCATTGCTAATTGTTAATCCCTGAGTTTTTCTAAAGAGGAAATACTCAAGAGAGCTTGAGATTTTGTGCAGGTCAAGCATGGCCTGTTCTGTAGAGTCCGCTCCTATAACTAATCTGCTAAGCAGACAGCAGCAATGGAAAATCCTTTTAGTGTAGGTGCTGTCCAGCTATAGAATTGCAAAACCCTCGGTCTAGGGATTAGCATCATTTTAGGAATGATGGAGGGAAGCCTGCATCCAATGCTTCACTAATCTGAAAAAGTAGTAATGTGTCAGCCTTTTAATCTAATCCCCTTGTGCAATAGTCAGGCCCCACAGTTTTTTTGGTTTTAGGTGTCTTAAAACTACAATAATTACTGGTCTGTCTGTGAGTTAGTAAACTGGCCTAAACCAGCTTTTGAACAAGTGAATGATCAGAGATGAAATAAAGACATATTAATTATGTATGATTATTGACTTTTGCCCTTGAGAGCTGCTTAGTGTAGAAGTGGCTTTTCTTCTATCTTTCCAATGACAAAAAAGTAGTTTTTCTTTCCCTGCTTTGGTAGAACTTTCTACCGTAGATAGGTCTGAGACAAACACACAGATAACTGGAGAGCAGATAGGGAACCAACAGAGAAATTCTTTTTGGATGACCTATGGCAAGAAATGTATGAAGACTTGTAGTGCAGATTGAATCAGCATCTTTCATCCAGCAAGGAACTGGAAAGTAAAAGAGAGAGAGAGAAGTGAGAAAACAAGGATGAAACTGTGGCCCCTTTGTTCTCTGATCCTGAGCCAGAGATGAAGGAACAGAACTGATGGCAGTTGGAGGGTTACCCAACTGTCCCACTGACTTAAATTGGTGAGCCCTGCTGTAACAGACACGGGTACCTGTGGAGAGTCCTTCACACTCACAGCTGTGTCGTGACTGGCAGATGAGGAACAAGTCCATGGACTTGTGCAGTGAACAGCTGTTCCTGGTTCTCACTAATTTCTGTGCAACCACTCAGCTCTACCACTGAGACTGTGTTGCCTGATACTAATGCTCCTTTAACACATACCTTTTCAATTTTGTTATTTACTATAGGCAGAAGGGATTCTTGGAATGGTTTTCACTACAGTATCCGGTATTTCAATACTTTTTTATTTGTTAATAAATTGGTTTAATTGTTAAATATTCTAAGGTGTAAATGCTTGGGGAAAAATTGAGGGGTCATGAAGCCATATCTGAGAACTTTCATAGTGTTGAAACTATTTTATAATGCTAAAAAAACCCAACAGTAAATAAACAGCACGTTACAACTGCAGAGTACTATCACCAACACATGTCATGTGGGACATTCAAAACTCAAACCATGTTAAGGACTTTACCTTCTGATGTTTGAAGACTTCCTAGAGATGAAACAGTCATTCTATGGTTGTCATGTTCCCTGGAAAAAAAGCGTTAGAGTACAGTTTTATTGCTCCTGTATATTATTTAAATCTGACATGCTACCACTCAAAACCAAGTCATTTAATCAGTGAAAGAGAAGTGGAAAATGCAAATTGCTATTCAGTAGAGATGGATGTGTGACTCTGAGTATGTCCAGAACCCTAAATTTAAGAAAATATCCCAGGGACATCTCTTCAGTAAAGTTTCACTACAGCAAAGAATTGTCAAGTCCTAACTTTCAATCTGAAACTTTTTATTCCTTTCATATAGAACAAGCTTACTGACTGACATGCATGGGCAATTATCTGAAGATAATGATTAGTCTTTCTGCAGAAGTGTGTGAATTTTTATGCTATTCACAGAGTATCTGTTTGGACCCATTCTAAAAGTTATTCACTAAAAGAAAATGAGAGTACATAACACGCTTTCTACTTATAGTGAATTTTTAATGTAGTTAATATTGGCTTATTTTGTGTAAATAAACAAGAATTGAGAAATCTAAGACTAGGTAGAGGTCAGAGTTTGTCATTTAGGGTCGGTTTGTAAAAGGCCTCTTCTCTCAAATAGTACCTCATACAGAATGCACAAAAATGAAAGTTTTAGGCAATTAAGTTTGTTTAAATGACATTATGGGGGATAAGCCCAAATTATTTCAGAAAGGGTTATCCTAGTGTTCAGAGACCTTGTACTTAGGCAGTCAGCCAGAATCTATCACCATGGATTCACAACAATCAAGGCCTTGACAAGTTTTATGTCTAAAGAAAACCAGTTAGTCAATTAATGGTTAAAGACTTCAAAACATCTTTTTGTTAGTATGACACTGATTCAAAAGATAAAAGACTAAGCAAATCTTTTCAATAGTTTTCTGTTCTTTTCTCCAAATCTTCTGAGGAGGAGGAATGACAAAAAAAATCCAACCACAAATCCTGCTAGAACACATAATAGTTAACTAGTAGCCAATCGTTTAGAGTAACTCTTCCATTAGTACATTTCCTATAAAACAGAAAGAAACTTTCAATAGATTTTACGGTTTTAGACTTGAGTCTTTTCTTTAATTGGATGCTGCCATTTAATTTTGAATGAAATAGTTTTTCCTTTATTGCATTCTGATACGTGCCAGCTTTGACAGAGAAAGCAAGCAACATAATGCTCATATGGCACATTAAGAGCTACACTCTGTTGTGGCTTTGCACTTCAGAGACCCTAAATTCTACAAAATTTGTTCATTAAAAGGCTCGACTACAGCAGTCTGTGTTAGAGGTAATGAAATAATTGAAGGAGGAACAATTGCTTTTTGCAAAACCTATTTTTGAACTCTATGAAGGGAGAAAATAACAAATTGTCTGCCCCAATTTCTCTTCATATTCTTTACCTAGCTCAATCAACCATGGCTGCACTTAATGCAGGAGCTCCTCAATGAAATTCTGTGGCCCTGGTAATACAGAAAATCAGACTGTGTCATCATAGAGATTTTTCTCATCCTAAAATTTAACAAGATATTTTTTTAATATTATCTATCTTTCTTTAGAAAACACATGGTTCTGATTCCTACAGCTGGTCAGAACTCAACGCTGTAAGTGCCATCAAGCAGCCTCTAAATATTACAACCAGGCTCACAATGGACACAATATAAGTATATGCCTTGTAGTTTTAATTTGCTTACAACTTTGACCCTCCTCAGCGACCATTTGGATGCCTTCTGGAACAGCCAAGGATTTTGGATGTGCCAATTCCTTAAGAACAGCTTAAAGAAAATTTGGTTCCAGTAAATGCTGTCCCAACCCTGCTGACATCAGCAAGTTTGTCAAAGAACGTACATTGTTTGCTGGAGGCAAATTCAGTATTTTCTCTTGATTTGGGAACATATCCCTATTAGGATTAGTGTACAAGCAGAAAACAGTGCACCACATTGCTGGATTCAGATTTCTAACTTGAATTCTGCAATCCAATTGTTCCAAGTTCAAGTGCTGTCTTCCAAAATACCACAGTTTTCTTGGCACCCAAGAGCTCGAGCTGTGTAGATGACCCAGAATATAAAATTTAGATCATCAAATGCAGTGGGTGTAACATCTGCAGATCTTGCCTTAAGTTTTAGAATATTCTATTTAAAAATATAAGAGCCAAAGCCAGACAAAAAAAAAGTGTATTCTCCTGCCTGAGTTTCAACCAGTCTGGAAAATTCTTTGGCCTAAAGCTTACCAGGATCCTTCTATGGACCACAATTTTATTTTTTTAATTATTATTTTCAGTTTAGCTTGCTTCTTTTACCAATGAACAGACCTGCAAGCTAAACCAATTCTCCTGTTGCAAAACATTCCAGTGGTTTTCCCTTCTTCCACTCAGAGAATCAACTTCTGTCCTTTAATTGCATCCATCTGAAAAATTTTAAACCCTTCTTTTACTTATTTCTGTCCTATTTCAATAATTGCCTCAAAGGCACCTGTAGAGAAGACTGATGAAGCATCTTCCAGCAGCCATCAACTTTCTGAATGTATAAGTTGTTTATTCAGGGTTCAGTCACAAAGATCAAATAGTCTCCTCACTTCCATTGTGGTAGCAGCTTTGTCAGCAAGGCAGCTGTATCAGCAAGGCATTACACCGTGCCACCATTTTCAGAAAAAACAAGCTCCAAGAATCAGCCAGAATTCATTAGCTGTATTTACACAGATTCCGCAAGCATCATGGCATCAAGGAATAGTAGAGACCAGACTGGGAACAGCTTGTAAGGGAACTAAGAAGTGCTATGTCCTTAGTACTTTCGTCCTTGTTAATATGAACAGCAGTTACTAAAGTCCATGGAGATGGCTTCAACTATCAACAGGTTAAAGGTCTCTCCATAAGCTATTACTCCATCAACCTGGCTGATAGCCTCCCCACCTCACAGTGCTAGGAAGGGATTTTCTTCTATGCATAAATTACATTAAATTAACCATCACTGGCAGGTGGGTGGTGAAATTATATGTTTTTAGTGAAGCCTGTAGTTGGGATTTTCAAGGGCATTCTTCTTTTAGTTTCAACAGGAGAATCAGTGAAAGAACCCAGAAAAATTGTGCCTTTGCATTTTCTTTTTGGCCAGTAACCAAACTGCTGTCAAAAGGTGCAGCTCATCAAGAGAGGAAGCCCTTGTTTGTTTAATTTCAAAGTTATAAAGCACAGAACTGTGAAACAGTGGTAATAACATTTCAGCCAACTTAGGTAGGGGTGCAATATATTACCAAATGTTTCCTGAAGCAATGAAGATTCAAAGTGTGGTTTCCTCTTTTCGCCTTTTCTTTTTGCCCCAGCAGTTACATTTTTTTGGCGAAAAATAAACTTATTAATCCATTTATATTCAAGGACATTTTTTCATTAATTCAGATCATACGCTATTTGGAAAACAGGAGAAAATGTTTATATCTGTTTTTTGTTTGATTAGTTGAAATGTTGCTAGAAACATCAATATTTCAACATGTGAAACATTTTCATTAACTTTACTTATGTCAACAGGGAACGGCTCTGCAAAAAGTCAAAGGTGGTATATCTACACCCAGCAGCCACAATACATTGGAGAACTAAATCAACACAGTAAATCTGTCCCCAAACCACCAGACAGAATTGAGTTGCAAGCATTAGAATTGTTCCGTCTTTCCAAATCCCCAGCATGAACTCTCCTGAAAGAATCCACCTTCCAGAATGTTTCATACATCAGTCATTAAAAACAAACAAACAAGAAAAAAATCCAAGCTTTTGAAAATGTGTCAGGCTGAGTGACCAGAATAGCCAAGTTGTGAATCATTTGTAAAACATCTTGACCATGGTCTTTGCTGCAACACATTTGGAAATCCTTGGATACTCTAGACCTGACCTAGAATACCATTCTAGTACATATATATGACTATACATGAGTATAGTTCCTCTTGGGGTTTCCACTTCTTCATCTGCCAACTGAAAAAAAGTTCACAAATCCACTATAAAGTTCACATTTTACCTTCTATAATATATAATATATAACCCAGCAGAATTCACATGTAAAGAAACTGGAGATGTTTCCATGAAATCCACTGAGAGTCAACTTTTTAAAAAAGGTTTTAAAAAATAAAAGAAAAACTAAAAGAAATTCCACTGTATTACAATAAATCATGCTACTTAAGCTAATTATTTCAGCATTCTTCAAATTAAGCTCTTCAAATTTATAAAAAACTTTCATTAAAATTAAGTACATAAACAAAGTCTTAGTCAACTATAGTTATCGAATTCAGCCAGTGGTAAGCCACAAGCTCTGAAAGGCCCCATTTCACTGATAATTTTTTTTTTCATTTGTGCAATAAAAGTAGCAATACCATTTTATGTGAAACGTGAAAAAAATCATTGCAACAAAAAATCACCTTCAGTCCCAAGCTGAGAGCTTGGCCCTGGTCCTCCTCTCTCTGGGACCGCAAGCATGGTTTCACAGATACCTCTGATTTACATGGTGTGAGAGCTCAGTGTGCCCTTTTGTATACAAAATTTTAGCCCACAGCAGTTCTCTGATGGCTGATTACCACCCTCCCTCTCTCCTTCGTCCTTTATAACTGGGTTTATAATGAAAACGTTGACACAGCTTTAACTATGGCAACATTAGCATTTACCATTATAATTAACAGATTTTTTTTTTCTTTGTGATTTACATGCATATATTCTTCCCAGTGCATTAGTTACAGATGGTATAGCTTGTAACATATACTATCCCTAAACAACAAATACATTCCTTTTACAGTACATCTCTGATAAATTTTATTTAAACGTAAAAGGTAATAGGCAGAAAATGTAGTTTGCTTGCAAGTTTCCTTTATGGTTGTTTGACTGTCACTTTTCTGCAGATTTATGATAATCATTCTTGCAACAAAAACGTTTACTTCACTGTCTAAATAATAAGGTAATTTGTTACAGCTAATTACTCAAGTGCTTCCTTAATCTCAATTAAAAGATTCAGGCTGATTTTCTACATTTCTGCAGCAGTATGTTCTAGAATATCTTGTTAATGTATTCCCAATCACATATTTGTTAAGGAATGCATGGTCCATGCAAAACTGAAATGCTAAAATACATAGCTGCAATCTTAAACAATGATTTATTGTGACATGGGATGTGGGACATTTCCACAGCTTTTGTGATTGCAGTAATGAAGCTGTAAACCAAATAGCATGAAATGAAGCAAGGCCTTACAATTTAATCAGCTCGTAAACAGATCTACTGCATCAAGCAAATGACATTATTATCCATCCGAAGTAAATCATGCTAATCTCAGGAGATAAAATCAACATCATTAATGGTCACATGTCATATTCATCAACACTAAACCATCCCTTTTGACAGATTAATCCTAACTACAGCTCCCACGATGTATGGTAATAGGGCTTGTAGCATACATTTCATTCAGCAGTAAGGCTAACCAGCACTCTTAGTCTGCTATTACAAATAATTTTTTTATTGATTTACATATTTTAAAATGCATTTAAGGTGAGGTACCATTAAAAATCCTGTCACTATCACATATTTCTTCCTCACATTCTCAGCCTGTATTAATAGAAACTAGAAGCTAAACGCTGTATGTCATATAAATACTTTCTTTAACATGCCGCTAGTGGTAATTAAAGATTTCTGCCTGTGTTTTTCATTCAGCAATGAAAATATGTGCCCTTTTTTATAGGGTTTAAAGAATTATTGATAGTATTATTCTAATATCTCATTCGTAGCGTGGTAGTGCATAGTGCCCCTGGTCATGGATCAGGGCTCCATTGAGCCAAGTAGGATCCTGAAGACTTTATTATCCGTTATCCCATAATTAATACAACATGAAAAACAAAGTTGCATTTATGATATTTCCTCTTCATTGCAGTTTATTGTGTCCTGCAGACTGGTGGTGTATTTCTGCTCAGACTCCAGATCCTGCGCATTGCCTATTTGTTCCAAACACAAAATATATTTATTTATCATGGAACTGACCCTGTATGAATGCTTTTGAAAAGTGTCCACTATTCAAAGTGTCACTTTCCTTGAACAGGCACTGAATTATATTGACAGGCACATTATCAAGGGCTGCTGACTGACAGAATGAATGACTGCGGCTACATGCCGCATTGCCAGTCATTGACTGAGTGGGTGCAAAAATTATCTACAACCTTTGTAGATCTAAAGGACTCTGAACTAAGGCTAGAATGGAAGATATATGCAAGTGATTTACTAGCGCAGCATTTATCAACTTAGTACAAACATCTCAACTATTACCCAAACTACTTCACTAATGTAGTAATTCATTAATGGTTTATTCACTCTCCTGGAACTCTTTTTTTTTAACATGCCTTTTATACAATTATTAATGTCATGTTATTTAATATGTGTTTATGTTTCACTAGGGAAATGTTTGGGGTAATAATTTTAAGAGCAACCACTGCCTCCTGCATTTGTTTTTTAAGCCAATGTGGGTTAAGATGCATCTTAGAAAGATTGTAAGGGCAAGACAAAAACAATGTTAGAGACTGCCTGTGGCTGATGCATAACAATCAGTAAGTTTGGTTAAGAGAGAAGGCAGAATACTTCCTGTGCTGTGCTGGGACTGTAGGAAAACACTAAACTAACCACAAAAGCATTTAATTTATCTGTCAAAATAATTTATTAGCTGGACTTATTTTTGATTGACATAATGGCAGCTTGAAGAAGTAGACCACAAAGATCTACTTTTTGTAAAAATCATATCTATTGACTAGAATAAAAAATGCTAATAAAATGTTTCAATAAGTGCATTAATTTCAAAACCTCAAAGCACTAATGTCAAATTTACTGGAATCCACTGACCTTTAAAGAGCTTTTAAAGATTTTATGACTTAGATTGTCACATTACTTACCAAGTAATCCTTAAGAATCTGTTTTTCCTATCTATGGTGTGTTTTTAGTTTTGGGGTCATGAAGGCTTTCCCTTTTCTGTCACTGTCCTTTTTACTCTCAGTACTCCCATATTTGAAGCCCTACATAATAAGTTACTCAATCTTCGACAGGCTGCAGACATCTGGGAAGCTCATCAGTAATGGTGGTTAGAGGCCT
>JAOXNG010000002.1:15910116-15938552 GCA_028566535.1 Scolopax minor
GATTTCATGAGGCGTTTCTTGTCAATCACTATATTCTTTGCACAGCTTGCACTGTTCCATGTATGCTTTCAACTGGGTAGTCATGCCTGGCCTGTAGATACATTTCCTGGCTCATCTCAGGCATGTCTCTATCCCCAGGTGTGAAATATGTATCCACTGCATGATCTCAGCTCTTCAATCTCCTGGGATTACTGTTCAGTTCCATTTAAAACAAAATCCCTGCAGTTCTTCATTCACTTCCTAGTGAGGCTAGGGGTGGGCACAACCTCCTGTGGCACTTACTCCTTTCTCTCTGGCTGACCATGGATTGCAAATTGCTTTACTGCCTGTCACACACCATGCTGTTCTGTTGGACTGCCTTGAACGGCTCCATTTAGAGAAGCAGAGTCAGTAGTCATTTTTCACCTCATTGTTTCCCCTTTCTGCATATACCAAGACTCCATCAGTAAATGCTGCAGTTTGCATCCTTACACCAGAGCCATTTCGACTCCCCTTTCTCAGGCACCCTTACATCAGCACTTCAGGTGCTCTCCAAGTGTGTAACACTTGAGGGGCTTCTGCTCCACTTTCAATTTTCTTCTCTAAATGCCCGTTTTTTCTAATCTTTGAGCATTTTCAGAAGATCATCGTTGTCAGTGCTTAAGAAAAGTCCAATGTGATAGATCCATAGTTGGGCTCCCTTTCAGTTTGCCTTCATTCAGACTAATGTTTTGTCTCCAGCACCCATCTAGAAAAGTTGTCACAGATAAATATCATGACCTTCAGTGCCTATTATTTGACATCTCTTTCCTGCAATAAAGATGTCTTCATCTACAACACTGGTGGCGAGAGGCACAGTATGCAGTTAATATCAAGTGTCTTGGTTTTGGAGCTGACACTGATTGACACTTGTGCTCATCAATACCTGCTAGAAGGTGTGGCGAAGGTTGTCAGGCAGCTGAGTAACTCTTCCTCTTCAGCACGCCACAGTAATTGATTCCCTGATTTCCTCCTTAAGTCTTTATCCACCTACTCCATCATGACAGGATCCATCCACACAAAAAATAATCCACACAGATGGGAGTGGACAAAATGAAGGTCTGCACCTGGCCATGCCAGGTGATTACTCCTACTTTGCCAATTAAAATCACATTGCCATTTTTACTAGTTTAACAATAAGCACCTTTTTTACATTCAGCTCTTTGTTTCAGAGCAGATGTGTTCATTCTTACCTTTTAAACTATGTCACCTTTCCTTCAACGTGGGCTTAGGTTAATAAACTGTACATCAAGCACTGCTTAAAAGCTGGCTTTGCAGGATGATAACTGATGAGGGAATTGCTTTTAATTACTGTACAAGTGAGTAGATAAAAATCGCAGCCCTAATAATCAGCTCCAGAAACTGACAGCAGCAAAGTCTCACATTTCAAATGTGGATTATTTTTTCTTTCAGCATTCGGCTACAGAAGGCAAATGTTAGTGGTTGGATCATCTTCTGTAAGCAAGCCAAAGTTATGTGTAACATTTTTGGATGCTAATAGGACACAGTTCTGGCAGAACAGAAATAAGGGTAACGTTAAAGATTAGAGTAAGCTTGGAAAGGAAGAAAAGTGCTTTTCTCAATCCAGACTTACAGAAGAACAACCATCTCACCTACATCTGCTGCTAGAACTTTCAAAGTCCAAGGACAGCAAAAGCAAACAACGTACTTGCACAGCTATCAGGAGTCAGAGAGAGCATGAGGCTTCCCAGATTGCCTTCAAAACCAGCAGCATTTGGCCCATTACCATCCACACCAGGCTAATGTATTTTTAATAGTTCACCTCCTAAAGAGATACTGCAGGCCATGAGATGCAAATTAGCCAGCCAGAATAAAGCGAGTTTGTGCTATGAGAAATTTCAGGGGAGGATGAAATAAAGGAAAGTAGGATTACAAACTGGGTTTGGTGCTCTGGTGAGAGGAGAAAAATGTGTTCACGAAGCCCAGTAAAACTTTCTTTTTCTAGTTTATTAGGTGTTTGCAAAAAGGTCTCTGTTGCAAAGTACGACATGTTCTTTTTCTGAAGACTCATCTACAGCACAGAGGCTCTGATAAATCAGCTGCTTTCTTTTTTAGCCAACTATGCAGTGTATGGGAAGCTGAGGCTTGTATTACAGCTTTGTTAAAACATTAGATGTTGCATGAAAGCTGCCATGTGAACTCCATTTTGAATGTATTTCAATGCAGGTTTTTACAATAGGAAAAATAAACACTTAGCAGCTCAGGAAACCAGAATCTAAAATACTGTAGATGTGGATTTGTTTATTTGTTGCTTTCCTGCTATAGATCAGCCTGTCAGGATACCTCCTTCATGTAAATATTTAAGATCTACAACAAAACAATCCTGATAGAAAAAACCTAAACTCTAAAAAGGAGAGAGGAAAAGGAGGATGCAGAGTTTTATTTATTTAAAAACCCACAGATGTGGCTTTCTGGATCTATCAAGTGTATTCTTTGATGAAAAGGAGAAATATTCTGATTGTAAAGACGTTACTTGTAGTGAACGGCACTTAGCTCCTTAAAACCACATGTTCTATAGATTCAAAGTTACTATATTCCTTTTTGGTTTTTTTATGGGGCAATAATTTTAGCTCTCAAAAGTCCACATGAAAAACTGAAAATCCAGGATTTCAGAACTAGAGAAGTTCAGAATAGTAGTCATCTGGAAGCCTCCTCTTTTCATGTCGGTAAAGTATAATGTTACTTCACGCCATTTGGCTGCAAATGTAAATTACACCTTTTTTCAGTTGTTAGGACAGGATAGAAAACCACATAATTCTAATGAGTCATAAATGTTTCACCATTTTTTTTCTTCATTTAATTCATATGGTGCCAACACCTGTGAAAACAATCAGCATCATAGCTGTGTGCTCTACTTAAATTTGCTTTAGGGTATGCTTGAGTAAAAGCTTTTATATCTCATTTCTCTACATTATTAACAACATGATGCCCTGAATCATTCTATAATTTAAGTCTGCTCATTTCATTCTCAGCTCTTTTATTAGGACTAGAAAAGATGCTCAAAGACTATGAAAGTCTTAAAACAGACATAGACACACACATACCTATTCTTGATTCTTACTGTAAAAAATATCTATAACAAGATCTTCGCATTATTTTTTATGTGCTTTGGCAGTTTTGCACCTTGAATTATGAATCTAAACTGTTAGTACAAGAGCCATACTACAAAGCTTTCTCCCGAAAGGCTTTGCAACCATTGCTCTAAGGTGAGTTCATTTCATGAGAGCAGCATCTGCACTAAACTGAATTTTAAGCTACTGCCGAAGGAAAACACATCTTGTTTTTCAATGGGAAGACAGCAGCAGTTGGAAGTCTAGTTGTAGACTCACTAGATGGTGCCAGAGAAGAATACACATGGGTAACACTGCACTCTTGCACTAGTTATAGCTCTGCAGTGGGGTGGTTATGTTAATCTAGAGACGCGCACCAACTGAAGGGTAGGATTTTCAAGAATACTGTGGGTGAGATTTACAAACACACTTCAGCGTCTGGAGAAGCAACGTAGTGACTGGAGGATACAGAAGAAATTCTAAGTCCTATTGACTTTCAGTGGTCATCAGGCTTCTGGCCACCTTGGTAACTCTACCTGGCATCTATGTAGCCCTAAATAACTTCAAACAGAACGTTTTACAAAGGGCTTTTACCTAAAATTTTCTAACATAAGGAAAGGAGGTACTGCGCTCTCCCTACATTTCAATGGGATTGCATCTCAAACTTCGTCTACAAAATTCCTCACCTAAACCCATACAACTTAATAAAACCAGATGAGTGAGCATAGTACATTAAGCTGGAAGGTGTAGAGCCCATGATATTTCCCAAAGAGATCCTTTCCCAAAATGTGTCCAAAACGTACATTCCAGTGTTAAACAGCATATTACAAGTAACCATCCAGGGCCAATTTATGATCAGGAAGCAGGCCAAAGCTCAGCTGATAAATGCTTCGAGCAAAATGCTTGCAGTTGTGATTCATTGCTATAACTTTCATTGTAATCCAGAGGTGGGGACATACTCCAAGTAGCTTAATCAAGCAAGCTCACATCCCGAGAGCGCTGCAGGCTCTTGGGTCTTGGGTAAGGACTCCGACTGTCACAGCTGAGCAGTTTAAGACAACCAAGCTAGTTAATTTAAAGCTTCTGAACTGCAACCTTCCCTCTGCACGGAAGCGTATTCCTACGTGCATATGTGAGGGCTGAGTTGACCACTCCCATATCTACAGAATTTCAACACTGACTTTGAGGTGATTAAAAACAAGTGGTCTGACAGTCATTTCAAATGCAGTTATTCCAGTAATCAGTACATTTTTACATGGTGTGTCACATTTAAAAAAAAAAAAAAAAAGAAAAAAAAAGTCAACCCTCAGTTTCTTAATGGGTAAGAATCCACACCTGTGATTACACACCAATGGCCTTACTGCACAAGACACCATGTTTGCACAAAAGACACCAACAAGCACTAGTCAGAGGATGAACTTTTCTTTCCTCTTTGCTTCTTCTCAGACTTCGTAAGAGCTCTTCCACACAAACATGGGACTCTGAGGAAGTGGGGGGAAGCACAGGAACCAATCCTACTCACAGGACACCTATGGGAATATCTATTAACTTCGAAGACCACATCCCAGGCCCAGTGTCTTTCAGCACCAGACTGGACACACAACAACGTGACCAGATGACACTGAATTTCATCCAATCCTGTCTCTACATATTTCGGTGCCCTCTGTTTGCTGCGACCAAAAAAACAACTGCATCTTCCAATTTCATCTCTTTCTAACCTTCTTCCTCTTGGTCTACCAGATTTCACTTTGAAAGCCTAAATGAAAGTCCTCATGATTTAGACAGAAACTATCTTCACCTTTATAAGAAAGAAGTTGTCCTTGAAGAATCCATTCAAAAGGCCACTCAGCAGAGCAGGGCTGTCCTTGCTTTATATTGTTTAATTCTCAATAGTTTACTCAGCTGAAGGTCTGTTTGACTTGAATTGCAGCAAGAATGTTTCAAGAACATGAAATAAATATATTTAAAATTTTCACTAAATTTTTTTTATATATTCTTGAAGACATCCAGACTTACTGACTAATACATTACCCATGAGATGCAGCATTTTCTATGGTGTCATACACGCACTCTTAGCTTTTAAATAGAACAAGGAGGGAATATTTATACTGGCTGTAACTTAATTAAATGAATTAATTAAAATACAAAAGCTCTCTCAAGCTAGGAGGTCCTGAAGCAAAGAATAGAAGAGAATGAGCTTTACCTTTGTTTCCCCAATGAAACCAATCTCTGTTATTGAAATATTCAAGTAAAAATCAGAGTTTTTTACTTATGGGAATACTCATTTTTCTGACTATAAGCTGCAAATCTTTCTTAGTTTCAGTTCTTCCATTGTGAAGGCAGCTTCTGTATTAGGAACTTTAGGAGGACAGTCTTGAAATGTTATTAATGAGAACTTACTGTATACTTCATAGTTGATGTAGGTGCACTCTGCCTCCTAATGGAAGTCGCATGTGTTTTTCCCCCAAGTATGCACTGGTAAGTAATGACCCATCATCAGGCAGCGACTGATGACAATTGATCATATGGCCATCTACAGCAGCAAGAAATTAGAGTAATCTCTCAAGAGAATAATCAGAGAACAATTTTCCAGGGTCACTACTAGCAAAGAAGCTTGCTGAAGAAGAAAACAGACTCAGTCTTCACTCTGGGCTTTCTTTTTTTCTCCTGGATTTAATTTTATACACAAGGTTTACATTTGTTTTCAGAAAATTTTATGAGGCAGACTGAAATGTTAAGGGGATTAAGGAATGGGAGACAGTCTTTCACCTCCAAGTCTTCAGTTCAAATCCGGCTTAGGTTAGTAATGAACAAGAAGTATTTACCATTTCTGTTCAGTGTCTACGCAAAATGGATTGGTGGTTCTGGCTCACTTCCTTGCAATAAATGTGCATGCCACAACTGGCAACTCCGTTGCCATTCTCAGCAGGCAGAGCCAAGAATTAAATGAGGCAGGGGAAGCAAAAGTTACCTCTCCTCCACTACAGGGCAGGGTGGAGGCACCTTGGCAGGAGAAGTCTCCTCTGCTGCTGCCCAAGCAGGGCTGTGCCACAGTCAAGCACAAAGACGCCAGTATCGTGAACTGTCAAACTAGCTCCTTTTTCAGGAAGCAAATTCACAATTTTTCTTTAAAATAGATTCCTATACTGTCTAGAGTGGGGCAGATTGGTGGCTCAGACTGGGCCATGTTCTTTCTTACACTAAAGTATAGATTAACCTGCTGATATACAGGTATCAAAACTTGATGTAAATGCAATAGATTGCCACTACATAAGGCTTCTTTGTCCTGCCAGGGCATGGCCCTAAGTTAGAAAAAAAACCCAACCAAAACAGAATCTTTTTCTTCCCAGTAATCACATGATGGATCATTTCTCAGGGTAGGAGACTTTGACTCATTGACACCAGAAGCCACTAGACCAGGAAGTTTGATTTTCCTTATGCCATAAACTTAGAGTAATTCCACTGAACTGAATGTAGTCAACCACCCACACAGAGCAGCAGGAAAGGCAGCAGAACACGCCCCACTCTTATCTGACCAATACTGGAAATAAAAAGGGACTAAAACAAATAATAAAATGCCACCACATGCTGTTCTGAGGGCATCAGCACCATCAACAGGAAGGGTACCAAACATCCTTGCACACGATAAAAGCAATTTAGGTCTTTAGACTTGGAGTGATTTTACCATTGAACAGTGCTAAATGAAAAATGCACAACATCTATTCTAAAAATAGCAAGATGGAGTCAAGAGTCTACACCGCTAGGTGAATTTATGGTGATGCCATCCTTTATATTTCATAGGATATTCACTATGGACCTTAAATTTCTATGGGTTTGAACACTTTATTTATCCATATTTTATTACCACTGTAAACATAATTATCACAACATCTTCATGCTGAAAGTGATTAATAGATTTTGTTACTTGCTTGTCAAGATGCTCATGTTCACTGTATTCAGCCATCACACCAGCCCAGAGACTGATGACTGTGCTAGCCTATTAATAAAAGTCTATTACAGTACATTGATGCTACTCCTCTGAAACAATATTAATGCAAGCCCTGCAGCAAGAGGCATATTTTTAACTTGCAACAATACAATGAGGCCTATTTCATTACAATTATTAACTCTTTTACATTTTACTCAGGCTGTCCGTTCTTAGCCATAAAGAACAACCACAAAGTCTTCTCACTTATTTTCCATTGTTTTAAAAAGGCATTGTGCACCCAGCCCAAGATTTCAAAAGCAATTGGTGATGCATGCTCAATACCTATACTTGAGGCTGATGGAATTGAGACAGTATAAAGTGCATATGAAATGCTGAGTAGCTACCTTTCAAAAACAATATAATCACAAGTTGACAACTAAGAAACTGAAGGACTCAAGACCAGTCATTGATTGTGAAGATCTCATCTGTTGAGAACTCAACTGGCAGCAAGCAATGCATGAAAGATATTTATCCAAATAATATGAGCTAGAAAAACAAAATAAAACAACCAACAAAACCAAAATAAAAAAAACTAACAACACCCCAAACCTTGAACAAGCTCAAGTCCTAAGTGCAATATGCTAACAAAAGTGGCTTTTTCTGATTATCAAGCAGGACAGCGCATTTTTCTAAAAATGCTCCTCCAGGATGAACTTGTTGCATTCTGTCACTGGAGTTTTGGCTTAATGCAAATATATTAAAATTGAAATATGTTGATCCTGCTAAAGAAGCCAGATTATTAACAGTTACGATACTTTTGATACTTTAAGATATGGATGGAAAAAAATCAGCCTGCAAGTGAATAAAACATCAAATGGATAAAAGATATTGATCTTTTCATAACAACCACCTTTTTTTTTAAGCAGACTTGAATAATCATATAACTTCCATAGTGACTTAATGGTATCTTAAAAAGACAAACATAGAAAACAGACTCTGTCCAACAAAATGCTTACAAAACCTGTAACTTTGAGCAATAGCTTCTAGTTTTCTTTAGTGAAAGTACTTATCTTGCAGCAGTTAAGCATAGGCTTAATTCTTTCATTGTGTGTCAATAACCTTATAAAAGACTACAAGGATTTTATAGGAAATCATATCAGTTTGCAAAATACATGCAATTTCCAGGAAATCTGGGTTCAGCAATCACATCTGAATTACCATCTTAGATCTTCAGCCCCCACAAGTCACCAGCACTCCACTGACTTTTAACTTAGCCTACAACCCATTGAGGGTACAGCCTCGGGACCCCAAATGGCGCTGTTATCCCTAACAGCTCTCAAAGGCTGATGACTTGGAGCTCAGTCAGAGAGGTTGTGCTGGGTTTTGTGGTAATGGCTAAAGAGGTTACCTCTTCCCAGCTGTCTGCAGTGGTCCCCCACCAGAAGCTGAAACAGAGCCATCAGAATGCAACACGGTCCGGCCCTCATCCATACAGCTTGGAGCCAGCACATTAATTTTAACTGCCAATGGTCTGCAAACTATGACAGTTGATAAACTGGCACTTGCTTGCATCTGCTGCCTCCACTCGCAGGGTGGAAGACCGTGGCAAAGCGGCACGGTAGACATTAAGGGCAGTAACCCCTTCCTCCACCCCAACAAAATTAATAGCACTTGTTTGCCAGAGCCCTAATCTGCTCAGAGTGGAACGATCAGTTGAAAGAAGCAACTCCATTTAACTTCGTTTGGGGGAGAATGGAGAGAGAGGATTTTCTACATTTCGTGAGGCAGCGAATGGGAAAAAAGTTGTGTATATACAGTACCCCTTGTAATTTTAATTCACATTGCCCCCTCTCAGCGAATAAATCTTGTTAAACCTTATCCTCTCAGAGACCATCTGGATGAAAACTATTCAGGAAACGTCACTGTTGGTACAAGAACTTAAATCTCACCATAAATCTCAGCATGTCAAAGCCAAGCATGCATGCCTTAAAGAAACTCTGCAGCTGTGACTCACTCAGAGTTGCAGACATGTGTGTGCAAACGGTGCCTCCCAAGAAACACATTGCTATATTTCGGTAACTCTTAAAAACAAATGAAATCAAACTCAAGGATTTTCTCATTTTCAGATAGCTTTGACCTTTTTTTTATATAAAAGAAACAAAAAACTTTAATAAAAGCCACATAAAATTTATTACCCTATTAGAACTGTACTGGCTCAAATGATCTCCACCCTTGTCCTTATCTTTCTCTGATTACTTCTCCCTCTCTTCCAAAGTACATGTGCTAATGTGGCAAGCTATGCTCAAAATCAGAAATCATGATTACTTTGCTCTGTAATCTGATTGCCTGTATAGTTAGACACCTGCCTTCCTGGCAAATTTCTTTATGGTAACAGGGTATGAGCAGGTTGGCCTTTTAAATGCCAGATACGGTCAAAACAGCTTTGCTCTATGCTCAGTGAGAACACTACTCTTGTCCAACAGCACATATTCTCCCCTCTCTCCACAACAAATCTGGTATAACTGGTTTTATAGAAAAGGATTTCATATTTAGTTTACCAATTTCAAAATATAGCAAAACATAATGAAAACTTACAAGATTCTCCATCCAGTAAGTGAAAAAATGAAAAGTAACTAGGAGAATTAATCTAGGCTTAATGCTCAACCAAAACATTTTGGGGGGGATGAATGCAGGCTTGGTGAAACAAGCGGTTCTGCAAGTTTGCTTCATTTCCATTCACTTACTTCCATAAAGGAGCAAAACTCAAAATGTTTGAAAAGGACTGAGATGATCCACATTTCTTAATTTTGAAAAAAGATTTCTAAAAAACATCAAAAGGAGCTTGTTTGGAAACATTTTTCAAGGAGGAAAAAAACCTTCTTAAACACAGGTAAATCACAAGGAGAGCATTTCATTTTAATAAAATATTTTACTTGACTGAAACTTTAATTTTTTCACTTTTCTGAATTCTGAAAAATTTTTACCTTAGAACAGCCAGACAACTTAACAATCAGCTACTTTTGCTCAATGAAAGTAATTTAGGAGCCTGGGAATGGATTTATTAGATGTGCTAGTTGGAAACAAGTTTCATTGGCCCAAGCAATGGAATATTTCTGATACATGTCAACATACCGCAACTGATGAGTTTTCTCCAAAAGCTGTGAAGGTTTCCTGATGAGTTAATTAAGATCTCTAGGACCTCACTCTTAAATTCAATACAAGTGATCCTGGTTCATTTTGGCAAGAAATTCCGGTTCTGTGAAGGTGCATAACACCACTGCAAAGCATCTCAGTTACCATCACAACAGCAGACGTGACGCTGGTTTGCTAACACAGGTTCTTGCTTGACTACCTACAAAAAGAAAAAAAAGGAGGTTGGGGGAGGAGATCAATTACCCTTAGAGGTAACAGGTACTATCCAGGCATGCAAAGACTGCTCCGGTCGCTCCCTGTGAGGTAATCCATCCTTTCCCTACAAGTTCAGAGATACTTAGCACTAAGAATTATCAGCCTCCCACTGGAGAAGCAATGCTGTCTGGGCCTCAGTAAATGGGCTTCAGCATATGGTTGTCTAAGAACCGTAGAATGAACCAGTCAGAGCCCCAATAAAGGAGACATTTGCTAGCTCAGCATGAAAGATGATCAGCAATGTTTTGTTGTCGTGCAAGGTGTATTGTTTCATCTTTTTAAAGCTATATCCCATGCTGGGCTCTAATTCCTCCCACATGACTTTCTACACCAAACTGGAGAGCTAAATTAGGAAAGGGTTCAGTTCTAGTCTGCCTACACAGTCAATGGATGGAGACACGTGGGCTGAATTGCCCTCTGGAGGTGCATATCACTTTCCAGCATCAATGGGGGAGCCTCGGGTGATTAGGTACTAACGTAGGTGCCTCAGTTATGTCCTTGAAGTCAGGTGGCTCAAATCCAGGAGCAACCGTACATCTTCTCCTGTCTTAAACTGCTGCATACTGTTGCTACGTGTTGCAAAACAAATGGCAAATACTAATAATTTTGCTGGAAGTGATAACAGTTAGTATAAAAGTTAGTGCTTTGGATCTAAACCTAGGATACTGTTTTTATTACAGAAACCCAGACTGGTTTGCATGTCCTTTAACTTCACTCCTTCAACTGTGCAGCACTGCATAACTGCACAAACTGTCTGAGATTATTTTTACTCTTCATGGAAGCTTCACCCAGAGCTGGGCACTACTGGAAGCAAGGCAGCAAATTTGCCAGGCCAACTTGCTATGTAGGCCTGGCAAATCAGTTGTTCCTACAGCAAGTAGTGCATTTATATATATTTTTTTTCAGTGCACAGTACAAGGAAAGGATGACTCAAGCTGAGTTTCACAGGTGAAGTTCAGATGAGTTCAGATCTACTCAAGCCTTCTCAGTGTTCCCATATGCTTGACTCAAGTCCAAACATTTAATTGTCAGTTCCAAACAAAGTCTTCCAATGAAGAAGCAGAGGAGGGGATTGTGAACTCTGCTTTCCAGCTCTAAGGACTTGAGCACTCTTTTTTTTATAATCTGTCATTTGTACTTTTTCATACTAAAGGTGACAGTCTAATTCACATATGACCAACACCCATAAATCATGCTGGGGGGAGGAAATATTCATAAATCCATATCAAACAGCACCCAAATTATGACAAATGACATGGCAGTCATAAAATTGCACAAGCACAACTCACCAAGTCATTAATTTCATGGCCGTGGAAAATAAACAGACACATTTTTTTCGCAGCCCTAATAAATTTTAAAAAACTCAAAGAATGGTCCATCTGCTTCGAATAATTTTTAATTTCCTATTCTGTCTCGTTCCCATTAGCTATTCCACTGAGATATTTGCTAAATTCTTTCATTTGCCTCCTCCCATCTGTATTCAATTACTGTATTCCCAAATAGAGTTAGTTTTTCTTTCTCCTAAGCACAGTACAAAATATCCCCACCTGTACCTTAAAGCAAATGTTATGTGTGTTTTATTATCTGTTAGACTCTATGAGTCATTCTAACTCGATTGCCTGTGCTGAAAGACTTGGAGGGCAATCTGATTTTGATGTTTTCTGGCTTTGGTGAAAAACACCTGCCTGATTCTCATAGCTAATCTATTAACTTGGTAAATGCCTCAACAGATGTTCTAGAATCAGCTAGGGATCAGGGTCTGTCCTCGTGACAGCGTCCGCTTGTAAGCTTGAAATATTTAAATGTTCAGAGATCAGAGGCCAATGATGTGTTTTGGGTACAAGCTTTCACTAAATCATATTTTTTCAGTCAGTCCCTAGAGTGCAATCCACATACAATAAGTGGCTGGAGCGTTCTGACTGAGCAGGCCAACAATACAGGCCTCCTTGAACTTTGAAAGGACATGAATTTCAAGGGAGAACTGGCTTCTTTTATTGAAAAATGGAACAAATTTTAGACTTTAGCTGAAGCTGTTCCCTTTTAAGCTACACGTCTTTTTTCCAGTTCCTTTCCTTTCTTCCTAATGAAACCCATTAAGAAAGTATAAGCCTTGGCTTTGAGACCTGCCTTTCCAAGGATAACTTAATGTCTCTGAGGAACCTGTTCTAAGCCGTCATCCTCTGTTTGGGTCAACACTGCTCTGCATGATTCACTTACTGTGTGCCTGATCCTCCAACCTTGTTAGGTTGGTTTTAAGCCAGGGTTGCTCCACTGACTCTAAGCCATTCCACTCTGTAACAGCCCCCACGGCTGCACAGACTGGCTGGGATCACCAGAGCAGAGCAATCCCTTGAGAAGGCTTCACTCCTCCTATAGGAAGGGTGGGATAGATGCATGACATCAGTGTCAAGCCCACATGAATTCCCAGTTTGCAGGTTAAGGCAGTTTTCTATCCAACTAGCACCACAAATGAGAGAAGAAAGGCTTACAACACAGAAAACCCCATGACCACGACTGCCTCCCCTCTGCTTTCAGAAATGGCCCCTTGTCAATCAAAAGAGGACCTGAGAGGCTAAAAATGTTTATTAGGTTTTGTGAGCTTTTATATCATCTCGATTCTTGTAAAAAATGTTCAGCCTTGTAATAAAATGTCCCAAACGATTCATTTTGAAATGGCTGCAAGCTTCACTGCAAAAATTTTCTCAATGAGATCACGTGAAAGGCAGAACAATCAGAAATCAGGACACCTTTCTCTGACCTTCACTCCCTCTTGACTGGTCACTTCACCTACCCTTTGTTGTTTATCTCCGCTTCTTCATCTGCTAAATAGGCTTTATTAATGCAAACTTATTCACTGTTTTGAAGCTTAATTAGTTAATGTTTGCAAAGTGTTTTGAGATCAATGCATTATTACCAATGTATTCAAAATCTCATCTCTGCTGCTATTTGGTCTTGGAGGCTTGACAAGGCTTTCACTGTTCCACATCTTCAACGATCCCCAGAAGCAGCTCTGCTGTTAGAGCTCTCATATGAGTGATCAGCAGATGGAGTTGGAGGAGTGAGAAGGGAAATGACCGATTCATACCATTTATTGCTGTTACACATGCTGCTTTCTAGAAGACAAAGTAGAAAATATGAAGGGAGGGTTGATAACAAGTACTTAAGCATTTAAAGGATGAAAGTGCAGAGAACTGCTTATGTGTTATCTGAAGTTATTGCATTTTTCAAAAGCAGCCTTTTGGTATAGCCATCTTGCTTGCCTTCAAGCCTGACAAAAGTTGGAGAAAGGTTCTAAATGCGAGATGAGGGAGGAGAAAAAAAAAAGAAGAAAAGGTCACTGGAAACAGTGTTACCATCTGAGGATCTACGGCAAGAAGCTTCATTAAAGAAGAAATTTGAACATTGCTTACCTTCTAGTAGTTTCTTCCTTTACTTTTCAGGCTGTATCTCTGCTGGTATCAAACCTATTCTTCTCCTGTCATTAAGAATTAAAAAATGGAAAAGGTTAATGTAAAGATACAATAACAAAGTTTGATTTTTAAATTATAATCCCTGCAAAATTCTCTTTATAAATTAGATGTGTGTATATATATATATTCACTCGTAGCTTCTTGTCTCCTAACACTTTCCAAGTGGTATCATTTTCAAAAGAATAAGAAGATACCATATCCTTGTCCAGTCCTGTTGGGTATAAGTGACTCTTTGACCTGAAGTACTTGCTAGAGACTGTGCTGGCAAGAGAGAAAGTTTGGATAAGTAAGGGCCAAAGACAATTTTAATCCTTGTGGCCCTATTCAGGTAGAAAACCTGACACTAGATAGAGAAATGGTATGATCAGTGCATGTTCCACAGGAACAAAACATGGCAAATACAACTTTTTTCTTATAGTCTATGCAACCTGGAGATAAGGTGATCTCCAGACTCCAGCACAGTTGGATGCTTCCACCTCAGTTCTGCAAAGACCAAGACCTTAGTTCAGCATCCTCTCTAACCTAGAACATTTTAGAACCTTTTATCTGTATTCTATATATCTTTTCTTCAGTAAACATTTGAAAAAAGCTATCTTCCAGATTAACACAAGAAAAAGAATACATTTTCCATACCAGATACAAGCAGCTCTATTGACATAAACTGTGTTGCATTTGTAGATCCATTGATACAAAAAGAGATACGTAAGTTATAAACCAAGGATAATTAAATATGATGTTATTATAGATGTCCACAGCAGAGGGTGCTAAGATTAAAGAGAACTGACCAAAGAGTTAACATCTGGGGCAATGGCAGCAGGTTTACAGCAAGCAGGAGATGGAGGTTTGTTGCTTAGTGGAGTAACTGATATTGGCTGACTCTTCATGAATGTTATCTCTGATGCGCTTTTTTCTGAAATTCAGGCTTTTCATAAGAAAGGAGGTACAACATCCAGAGCAGAAAAATGATGTGTGGTTTCTTGCACTGATATTTTTTCTCAGAAATTGAATTTAACATTCATACTAATAAAAACAAATCAGATCAAACAAACCAACAGATAGTGAATATTCTTCTGTACTCTACCTCTTTTTTCCACCAGAAGTCTTCTAATCAGTCTCAAAAAGATACATTTATCTCATGCCAAAAGCAGTCTTAAGTAAGTAAGAGCAGAAAATTCAGACCTACTTCTGCCAGTGAAACTGGCTGTTACTTCAATGAAAATGAGGTATTTGACTGATAGCTTACCTTCTATTGTATTTCAGGGAAAACACATCCTTGAATTTAGAGCTATGTAATGACATTATTACATTAAGCTTTTCATTTGAAAACAAACTTCTCCTACAATATTCTGCTACCAGACACATATTTGGCTACATCTCTTCAGAGGTGACTGAACATGTCATTAAGTACCCCCTCCCTATCCCTACTTATCCAATGGTTTTCACAGACTGAGTTTGCTCGTGGGGCAGGGTGAAGCAAAAGGAAAGGAAGAGGCAAGAGCTTCAATACCAATGGATATGAAGCATGTGCCTGAGGCCCTGGAAAGTTCACAAGTTTGAAAAGGGATTATCAAGTCTTTGGCTAGTGAGTCAGGCTGATCTCAGAGCAGGAGTAAGAGAAAATTTGTATCCTTTGATGAAATGCAGTGTCCTCTGTCAGTAGTTCTCAGTCTTACCCACACAAAGCAAGCCCTCCTGGATTCTCTGCTCCTTCACTCACACCTTTGCAGAAGGCAGGCTTCTCACCCACTTTGCTCAGGAGCAGCAATTGGGGTTCTCTCTTTGAAACGCCTTAGAAGTGTCATCTTCAGCACCAGCTCTCTGGCCTATGAGATCTGAACAGAAATCAGAAAAAGGTCAGAGAAGGTAGTAACCTTGTAACTGGAGTCACAAACTTGTCTAATTTTAAAATAGAGCTGGAGAAGTTCACGTGTGACAGCAGACATGATACTCATTCCAGATGCATTCTGGATCCATGTTACCACGTGAAAAGCCTAGGTTACTTGTTAAACTATAACAGTGAAAATCTAAGAACTGGGAGGCTAAAGTACCTTGTCCCTCCTTGGCATGGATGTGTCCCTCCAGGTCAGGACATCACCACACAAGCCCAACAGTGCAGGTAAAACTTTTACAGCTGCCATCCATGCAGTCCCCCATGCTGGGACTTTTCACCAGCAATAAGTTCAATGAAAATATCAAACAAACAGCTGATAAAACTAGCTTGTTTTATTAAATAAAAACAAGATAACTCTTTTCAGGAATTGGAAATCCAGGGTGGTTTTCCGCTTGATAGCTTTGACATCAGTAGAACTCCTGATTTACACCAGAGTGAGTGAAAATCAGACTTTGGGAAAAAACCAGATGGTTCAACAGTTCTGCTTAAAAGCAGAGGATATTCACACTGGAGAAAGGCAGGAGGAGAGTGGAAGGTTGAAAGCTTTGCAGAAGAAAGCTTGGCTTGTCACCATGGCTGACAACTTGTTGAGAATCCAGCTTTGACCATGAGAGCAACTGAGATGGCTCCCCACTGACATTTGTTTGTTCAGTGGAGGTTAGAAGGCTAAACAGGCTTTGGGCTCATCAGCATTTTGGAGAATTTGTAATTTATCACTTTGGTGAAACTTAACACCTTTTTGTCTGAAGTCCCAGGTTCAAATCTTGTGTCATAATAAGAGGAATTTGGTTACTGATGATAAGTCAAAAAGAAAAGCACTGTAACGCTCAAGTAGAATATATACACAACGAGTCCTCAAGGCAGAATTCCTATTATGACTGACATCATAACACTGGGATTCATTTAGCCATTATTTAAATATATGTTCTTTTTTCCTTCTTTTCTCCTCTAAGTTACCACTCTCACTAGGCATGAATGCTCACTAAAGAGTGAAGACAAGTAGTAAATAAAACGCAATTAAAGTTATTTTACATCTCTTTTCTTCCCCTCTATGCAGCTTCCTCAACCTTAAATTTTAGAAAAATAAAGACCAGGTTTTCTGTGCAGAAAATGAAAAGGTTAGGCATTGAACGTCAATTCTATAAGAAAGAAAAGAAGAGACTGAAAGAAACCCATAAAAGGAAATGCACCATATTCTTCCACCCTCTACCCCAACAAATCCAATTAAACTTGCCAAGACACACACACATGCCGTCAATCACTCTAGATCCTATCCGCCCTATCAATATTTCAGCAGCATTTCACTCTCAGGACTACACACACTCCACACAGCATGCACTCATTGTTCCCCATGCTCCTTCCTTGCCCCTTTTAATCAGTCACAACAAGCCACATTCAGTTCTTTCCTGCACCTTATGCTACCCCAAGCTAACTGGTTGGCTGGCACCGCCGAGCTTCTTTGTGCTCCACTGATGGCTTGTGGATTAGTTTTGTTGGTTTGGGGGGTTGGGGATTTTTAATTTTTTTTTTTTTAAACAGGAAAATGCAGGATGCAAAATGTGGCTGTTTATGTACAGAAAGACACTGACGCTGAGGAGCTGTGACAATACTTATAAAATAGCATTGCTTATTAGTAAACACTGCTTTCCTATTGTGATGGCCTTGTTTTAAAGAGCAAAAGGAGAATGGACTAAAACGTTAGAAAATTTCTGGTAACATACAAGACCCAGAAGTCCTCCAGAGCCCTTATCTACCTGACATAGGCATTCTCAAACCTGCCCTAGACACGATACTCGTATCAAAATAACTTTAGCAATTTGGAGTTCTGTTCCTGTGCAGGCTGTAGGGTTCTGGCTTCAGAACACAACTAAATCTCCTTAACAGCAAAGGGAGACACACGATGGTGTTTTCATTCTGTATGTCTTGTGCAGGACTGAGGGTACTCTCAGGGGCTGCCCTTGAGCCATGGACACACACAGTAACCCAGTTTCAAAGATGAGGTTTGGGGTGTTTCAGGTACACCGGAAAGATCACAGCCATATCTTGTGCCAGTATAATAATAGGTCTGTCAACTTTCTCTTCAAATTCTCTTTTGATGTCACCAAGGGAAACTTACAGAAACTCAATCTGATGGAGGATTTCACTGACTGTTGGTCTACCTTTACTGACATCACACACAGTAACCTAAAGTGGCTCCAAAAGAATAACTGGGCTTTCAAGCAGGCGGTATCTATTCCAGCTGAGCAATCTGTCGATATGAATTTTACCCTTTTCCAGTGTTCCCATGTCCTGAACCACTCCAGTGCTGAGTGAATTCACAGCTTGAAGGTAAGCTGCTGCTGTGAGCAATTATTCCATCCTTATGACATTCTTCTTTTTCTATGAAAGGCCTAAAGAGATGACATTGCAGCCTAATATCCATAACAAGATGACTGGAGTGCCTAAATGAAGTGGCACAAAAATCCACATGCTGGTGACCATTGTGTGTGCTGACACAGCCACCAAACAACAGAGACCAGTTTTGTAACTTGACAGATCTAATTCTGAATAGATATGACTAGATTCCCGTGATCAGCTTGTGCTCTCCCTCAGATCCAAACAGAAACGGAAAAAGATTACATCTTTCCTTTTCTCTCTTTTGCCACGAGGATTTTTATCTTTCCGGAATCGTCTCCTCTCACCTGCTAAGCTCTAATTTATGTGTCTAAAAATGCTCTTCAGTCTTCAGTGTCCCACCTTCTGTCCTCAAATACACTCCTAAAATACATCTCTTGACATGGCTGCCCTAACCCTGAATGAAACTTCAAGCTCTCTCTGCACAGAACATGAATTCTAAGATTATAAATCTTCCTATGTTATCCATAAAAATATTCAGAGATAAGGAATCATGCATCTTTTGACAGAATTAATTTAAACATTAACTTTTCAGCTTTAGTTTTATTAAATTATCAGGGAATGCAGAGCTTCCAGTAGCAGGAGAAAGTTCATCTGGATAGTATAACTTCTCTCCCATCCCAGTGAGAACCGACAGGTACATTCCCCTGGAGGATCTCATTCTGCTTCCTTTTGCTGAAATTTCTCACGCAGTCCTTGGGGTCTCAGGGAAAACCTGGTTGATCATGTCTTGAAAGTGCAGGGAAGGCCAATATAGAACACTACATCTTCCTCAGACAACAGACACCCTGCGAATCGTTTGAGAATGAGCTGAGATTAAAAGGACCTGCACAGGCAGACAGGCTTTTTATTCAGATCGTTCTCTACCTCTTTTTAGCATTCTCATTGAGGGTCTACACCTCGGAGAGTCCCAATGCCTCATCTAAAAGGGTCTTTCTCCACTTTAGAGCTTCTTTAAAGCACAGCTCCCCAAAATCATGGAGAGAGCTGTGTAAGAAGGGAAAAATCCTACTCCACAAAATTCTGGCTTTAATATAATCCTCAAAGTTTTGAAAACCAACAATCCCAGGATGTGCTGTCCAGAAGGTTTTCCTTAGTTCTTTCCTAGCACAGTTAGGAAGAACCAAAGCCAAAGGGAACTTCTGAATGAGTCAAAACCAGAACTGACCATAGAACACCTCTAAAATATTGAAAGTGACATGACCCATTTCCGATATTTGGTGAGTAACGTATAATTTCCACAAAAACTGGGAAATGACTTTATGACTGAAAGAAAGCCCCAGTTGTGCAGGCAGCCTTATCACTTATCCCTGGTAACAGGAACTCAGCTGTCTTGGGGATTGCCTGGAGGCCTCCAGGGCACTAGCAAACACAGCATCGAATGACCACGGCACAGCCTTTTCTGAGAGAGAGGTTTGACATGGAATAATGCTGTGAGTCACCCGGTAGATGGGTTTATGTGCAGTGTTTGTGGGCAACAAGTGCAAAAAAAAACAGCTGAAGAGCATTCAAGAATGTAGCTGGCAAGGTGCTGACATGTGATTCCTATAAGGAAATTACAGTTTTTCTCAGCTGTGCTTTTTGTAAGGGGTCACTTGATACAATGTGTGGAATTTCTTTAGAGCGCTGCGTCTTGCTCACTGTTCTTGGGAATGCAATGGACAAACTCCCAGGGTATGATTAATTAAAATAGCTACCACATGTTTATCTGCGTATTTATCTGACGGTAGAAACCACATGTACACGCACACAGCAATTCTGACCTTAATTTATAACCCGGCCACTTGCTTTCTACTGCCTTACTGATGTTAACTGGTAAAAGTCACAGCTGAAAGGAGTAAAGCTCCCTCTGTTTATCCTGGAAGGAAACATGAGCACTGAAGGACTCAGCAGGACAGATCTGGCCTTGCAGAAATCTTGTATTCTAATATTTGTTATAATGCTTGCTAATGATATGTGGAGAGAGCAAGGCAACAGAAAATGGGTGCTTAAAACCAGCACCCTGAACAAGGAACAAATTAAGCTTGCCAAAGGGATTTTGGAGGAGACTATGTCCTCTGCCTTCCCATTTTTCTTTGCAATTTAGAAAGATACCTTCCTAGCTATTAGCTTCCATTTAAAACTGACAGCCTTGAGTATGAATCTTGGAATTACAATTGCATTTTTCAGAAACAAGGAAGGGCTGCAGTCTTTTCCAACAAGTTCTGGAGGAGTACATGCTTCCTTTTAATCCAGCAACCTAGGTTTTATGTCCTATCTTCAACCTGTCTTCCAAGGAAGCCTATTGGTGTTATTTCAGTGAATGGGCACACGAACACTTAATCTGCTTATATACAAGACCCTGAATGGGTCAGCAATCTCAACATCAAGCTGCTTTTATGTTCCTTTGCAGGGGCTTTGGAAACGTTAACATCAATAGATGTGTCTTCAGGGCTGGTGACAGCCAAATATTTTTTTGAGAATGTAAAGTTTGTCACTTAGACCAGTTAGTGGAATTGCCCTCTTCTCCTTTCATTTCCTCTTCCCCAATGAGCTTCAGAAGCTATCACCCTTTCCGTGCTTCCATTACCTCTTTGTGCACCTACCTTGTAACCAGTCTGCTACACTGTAGGTGCCATTTTAAAGCTTTTATTTCAATTAACATCACTGTTAGGTATGTGCTTCACGTGCTCCTGGGTCAAAATAGGGGAGAATCCCCCCACAAATTTATTCTGCCTGTTTTGCCTACTCCACAACAGCACTCACTACACGAACTGCCATCCTCATCTGTGCAATTCATAGCCAACAGAACATGAGCACCACCTGCACCTCTTACGGGGAAGCAACCAGCTTCTCCTTACTGCTAAAGGACTTTGAATGAATAAGGTAATGTGTTCCTACCCCAATTATTTAATCAAATTGAAACCTATTTCTGACACAACACCTGGACAAGCTTCCATTTATCAAATGAACAAAAAAAAACCACCAATGAATGAACCATTCTCTCCCTTCCTTCCTTTTTCTGACACTGTTGTTGCAAATCAGGTGCAGTGAGCAGAGTCTACCTGGTAAATCAGGATGGGTATTTCATCAGATTTTGTTTTTGCAAGTCACTTACCACTGAGCAGGAAATTATTCCAAATTTGTGAGCATCAGCAGAGGTGTGAGGAAAAGACCTTGATGCATTTCTGAAGCTCAACACTTGAGAAATATAAATACATATTTCCTTGTGCTACAAGAGCTGTCCCTGGCAATGCTGTGGATTCACTGCTCTTAGCCTGAGAAGCAACTAGTCTGCTTTTAGAAATGAAGTAAACCAGTAAAATTTGAATCCAAATGTTCTCAGCCTTAAAGGTTTGGTCTCCATTTGGTCTCCATTAGAAAAAGGAGAGGCTTGAAAAGGTTGCTTAGGTGAGTGGGATAAGGTTTCACAGCCAGACTCTCAAGGTGTTATAGATGGATTTTCAGAAGCTGGAGATTTTTAGGATCTAGGATTCACATTTGCAGAAGATAATAATTATACACTTGAACCTAACTCCATATTTTCCCAAAAGGAGCACGTGTGGACATGGAGCAGAATTGGAACAGTTCGTTCAGAAGATGGCAGCCAGATGCAAGTCTCTGTCTGACCTTTGCATTAGGTAGGGATTCAGATCAAACGTGTAATTTCAGAGTTGTCTCTGGCTGGCTCACTTTCCACAGCTTAACTGATTTTTGAAGAAGGTGTTCTGGAAAAGATTAATTTGAATCCATGTGTGTTGATACTATCATTTTATGAAAGACTAGAGAAAAGGCCTCCAAATGAGGGACATACAGCCATCAGCTAAGAGGCTATTTCCTAGGTACAATTTTGACAGCTTCCCAATTTAATGGTTAGTCTTACTTAAAAAACACACAAACTGTCTTCACCACCCCCTACCAATTCAAACTCTGAATTACTGGGAAAGACTTTGGCTGGTGTTGTGTCAGGGATGACACTAGCGCCCTGAATGTCTACAAGCAGCAATAAAAATATATATCTTTTAGAGATACAGCATTTTATTTTAGTTATTTTTAAAAATGCACACACACAGTTGCTTGTGATGAAAGATGGTAAAGTAAGATCCAATAAAGGAATCAACACGAACTAGGAAATAGAGATAAACAGAGACTTACCAAACAACTTGATGCAACAGGAAAGCAGCCAAAAGCACTGAAGTCATGTCTTCATGCTAAATTTGGTCCAAGCACTCGGGGCATTTGTTCCAACATTTTCACTCAGACCTACTGAGCAGACAGCACCGTTATTCTTCTATTAGCAAGACAAACAAGTCCATGTGATGGTAAAACCTTCCCCTACTAGCTCCTCCCCAAAATGTCTATTGACAAGGTCAAGAGGGTGCTAGTAAACCTGCAGAGCCTTGGAGAGCTCCTTGCAAAAGACTACAGGATTGATCTTTGAGGAAAGAATGAGGAAAGAACAAGGCGCTCAGCCTGAGATTTGAAGGCCAATAGGCTAATGGTCCTTGAACAACCCACATGTCAGAATTAGGTGCAGTTTAAATGCCAATAGAGGCTGGGGACCAAACCAGGAACAGCAGAGCTGAGAGCTGCCATGTGGCCTCTGCAGCCACATGATGGCTGTGGTGGGTGTGAACTGCAGTGGGTGCTCTGCTCCATGAAATCCATTCCATAAGTGGTTTCTGTCTTACTGGGGGAAGGGATTTTTGTCATGCTGTGCAGGCACAAACTCTTCGGAGGACACAGAGACTCTTTTGCAGGCAAGGAGAAAGTCAGTTCATCTCTTACCTTGTTCAGGTTGCATCTAGACAATCAACAGGGTCCTACCTAGATTCATGGGAGTGGGATTTTCTTTTTTCCCCTACAGAGTTCACTTTCTCAACCTTAAAATAAAATATAGAAAAAATAAAAATCATGTTAAAGAGACTAAATCTTGGGATCCATCGGCATATTTCAGATGACCCCAACTCTGTAACCTCTAGGCAGCAAGCCTAGTAGTGACTAGTAGTCATTCACAGCAGCAGTTACACAAAGCCATTCAGGACGTAAGGTGCTGGGATTTATCACCGAGGAAAAGGTTTAACCCTCTCCCAAACAAAAAGACCCCAAATCTCACTTTCTGAAGCGGTATCATGTTCCCAGGCTGTAACAATAACAGTTTTTACCCCCGGGTGAAGCAGGCTTTCGGATTTGTAATTTATGATAACAGCAGCACGAAAAGCCAAGCTGTGTGTGAAATGGAGTTAAATTTAGATCTGAAACAAAGGGTGCCTGGCAGAAGAGAGGGACAACTGAAACACGCATTGGACACCTACGGAGAAGTAGAGTAATCTTTTGACGAGGACAAAGAAGCAGGACTCAGGGGAGCCGGGTTCCAATTCCAGCCCATTTCCTATAGTAAGCTGAAAAAATGACCTCCCTTCTTTCTGTCTTTATTTCCCCAATGGTGTCACAGGATGGCTGTGACAAGACCACTTGGGGAGACATTAAGATGCTGAAATGACGGACAACATATGAAGAGCAAGATATTGCTCTTTCAGCAGTTGCAGATGAGCCCAACTCTGGATGCACCTTGCACACAAATTCACACACATGCTGTTTCTTTTCATAAGCAATATATTTTAAGCCTGTTTTGTCATAGATCATAGAGTATTAATTATACTTACTAATGACACTGACGCTTTTGTCCAAGTTAAGACATGTTGAATTTACGTCCTGTCTCCTGGACAGAGTGAGTAGGTCTCAGAGTTTTCATTTTCACATAACAATATGAGCTGCTAGCTTAGTTAACACTTTGTATACTATATATGATCAGAAATATTTTAGCTGATAAAGTTATGAATTCCAAATGAAGCTACAAATTTCAGGTGTAAATGTTGACATTTATGGCTTTACATGATACTCAGATGCTAACATCAGGTTTACAATTTCCTTCTGTTTTAAATATGAATCCATTTGAAAAGCTCAGCCTAAGCGAAACCTTTCTTAATGTTGCTTTTTGACTTGTTGTGAAGTAAAATGTTACTTCTCTGCCCAAGAGACAGGAGACTACCTCAAGGCTTTGAAAGAACTAATGCACATAGTTGCTGAGGTGAGGTGTATTTTGTATTACTTGTTTCTTCTCTTAAGAACAAATCACATACATACCCATCCTGGGACAAAAGCAGAATCAAACAGAGTTTAGGCAATATTGTCTTCTAGAAGACCATACACAATGCTTGGTTCTTGGGATGTGATTATATCCTCACAGTCGTCTTCAACAAAGCACTGAAAAAACTCTTTAACTCCCTTAGGACTTCTACATAATATAAAATAACACAACACATGCTTAAAGTTGAAAAACTAACACATTCAGAAAATCAATTCTTCAGACTAAAGAAAAAATCATCAATGTGAAAACACCTGCCACAAACACGCCTTTCTGTTGCAAGGATACGATCATTGTGACATAAGGGTAACATGGACAGGCCTGACCTACTAATTTGAAAAGGGACTCAAAATGCCAGCAGCAGAAAAACCAGCTTTTTGATACATGATCTTGAAAATCCAATTAACCACACTAAATTTTAACTTTCTATCTATAACATCAAAACTTTCAAACTACTGTATCATAATGTAAAAACACAACATGAAAACATGCACAAAAAGGAAGAAACAATCAGGGAAAAGTCAAGATTTTAACAGCAATTCTGACTCTTTAGTATATGTCTTATATATTTTTAGGAGAAAGGAAATTCCACCAGAACAATGTTTTGTAGAAGAACAAACTTTGTCATTCATTCTCCAAATTCTGGAAAAATTAAGTTTCTCACCCTTAACACTGTTTTCTAAAGAGAGGAATGCAGAAAGATAACGGTATTACCAGAAGGTAGCAAAAGGGTTAGTTGTTTTGAACACTATGCATGTTATGTGGTAAGATACCAACTCTTCATCTCCAGCATGAATTATGTCACCAAGTTTGTGCCCTAAACATGTGTTGTTGCTAAGCAATACACAGTCACAAGGTCTCCTGTAATGCATACCATTTGCTATTTTACGAGATCTATTCCATGGTCACTTTGCTAATATAATACCCATGCTCCCATACCAGGCAATAAAACTCATATTTGCCAGTAAGGATGGTGAGTACAGGTCTTGTGAAAAAAAAAAAACTGTTAGAATCTCTTCTCTAAAAAAAAAAAAAAAAAAAAAGAAAAAAAAGAAAAAGGAAAAAAAAAGTTTGGCTTTTCTGTCTGCAACAGGTCTTAATATCTTCTTCTCCTTGACATAAGTCCACCCAGCACTGATGGCATGCACCTGGGCCCTTGGTTATATACGACAGCTTTTCATGTTGTTAAGTATATTCTTTTTGGAGAAGGAGAAGAAAAACTGCTCTTCCTGCAAAGAAAGGCTTAAAAAGGTAATCAAATTTCTAGGGCTGAGCAGACCAGGCAGAGAAGCTCTTTACATATGTATAAATTCTTGGATGTATTCTTGGATTTAAGCAATCAGACCTGCTTGACACATACCTCAGCAGCCAAAAGCCTATGCTCAGGTGCAGAATGAAGTGATCATCTTAGACAGAAATGGGTCATGTCTGGGAAAAATAACAAAAAATATCATTTCCTGTGTTACTCAAGAATACCCAGATCACCTCTGCAAACTTGCAGACCGGCTGGGCACTTGAGCAAATTAAAAAAATGCAGCAAAAGATCTGTTAAAACACCAGGTCTTGATTGGGTTTATGAAAGAGCTTGATCCCTTTTCTTCTTTGTTTCTCCTCTTGGGAATGCTCAGAGCACAGTCTGTCCACAGCAATACTGTAACATACAGGGACAGGACAATGGCTGGACTGGGTCCAACCAAGGCTTGACTTAGCTCCTTGTGCAGTTCTGTGACAAGGGACAACCATATACACCTCAGGAAGAGCATAAACATGAGGCAAGCACAGGCACACAAAAAAACCTGTAAACCATGGTATATTCTCCCAACCTCTACCCCACTGGGTTTCAAGGGACTTCTCAAGCCAGAGGAGTATTTTATCTTCCACATCTTTGCAGACAGTTCTTACAAGAGTTTCTCTTGTGGCCACGTAGGGGCAGCCAGTCCAGAGGGAGACACAATATCCTGCAGTGAGAGGCACAGTGTAACTACACCCCTGAGAAGGGAAGAGGAAAGAAGGGCAAGCTGTTGCCCTAAACAAGGACCATAAAATCATCAAAATCCATCTGTCTCTATCATTGCTTGACTGATAGAATTTGAAGGAGTTAATTCCTGCAGGGAGTTTAGATATCTGTACACAGCAGAAATTCCCTCCCAGCCTCCCTAGCAGGAGGTGTGGGAGAAGGTTGTTGCTTCAGAAAAACCCTGCAGCTACTTGCATAAGTCTATCAAAGTCAAAATCCAAAGGCTTCCCTTAAACTCATAATGAAAAAAACCCTCAAGAAGCCCAGGTAACTTGGAGGTAGCACTAACAAAAGCTTGAAATCAACTACTCTTGGGGAAACTCACAGAGGTGGTGGATGAGAGAAGTTCTAAATGGTGCAAAGGGGCACAGGGACAGAAAGGGGCCTTGTAGGCACGAAAACTTGAGGAGAGCAGACACAGCACTAGACAAGAACAGAAGCCATATGGAGGCTAAGATTTTTTTTTTTTTTCATCTTAATAACCCTTAATTGCTGTTGCAATAGTAAAATTCAAGCAGCAGTCCTGGCTATTACCCATGCCCTACCTGTGCCCTGTGCAGTTCTCAGGAACCAAGGGGTTTTTTTTGACATGTGATTTGAAGGTGACGAAATCTCCCGGTGATGAAATGACACATGACACAGGGACAAGCATCAGCTGAGAACATTTCTCTCCTTAGGGCCTGGTTCCGCAACTCCCAACATCGAATCGCATGATCACTAAGAGACTCTGTTCACACAAGAGTCACCCTGTGAGATGAATGCCTCTGCAGGAGCCTCAGCTGGCTGAATGCCACTTTCTAGGACTTAAAACTTGCTTGTCATGCACTCTGAAAGCTAACACTTAAAAGATAATCTTCCCATAATTTCTATAGGTAGCATGTCAAGTCCTACCCTTAAATATCTAGTCTATGTGCAGTTCCAGGCAATGCAAACTGCAGGAAATCTATCTCTTCCTAACATACTTCCCAGAGAATATGGTTCATCCCATGTAACACATAGAGAGGACCAACGTATTTTGCACTTTACAGGCCTCC
Source organism: Scolopax minor (assembly GCA_028566535.1). Taxonomy (NCBI): domain Eukaryota; kingdom Metazoa; phylum Chordata; class Aves; order Charadriiformes; family Scolopacidae; genus Scolopax; species Scolopax minor. The sequence continues at coordinate 15,937,475 of JAOXNG010000002.1, forward strand.
TTTTTCTCCTAAAATGAACTAACTACTGTTGCAATACCTGTATCAGATGATAATGCCCAGACTAAGACTGCACACCAACAGCGTTTCATTTCTCTGTGGCAAGAGCTGTGCAGTTGATAAACACCTTCAGAACGTGTTATGGAATTGCTCCTCTTGATCTAAAATGTGAAAAACAAACATCAGTCAACATAAAATAATTGTGATATAGCATAGAGCAGAATAATGGTTCTATCACATATGGTATTGTGAGAAATGATTTTCTGTGACAGTCAAGCATGACAATGAACAGAAGACAAATGAATTTCCTGCACTGCCTCAGTAAGGGTTGCCTGTCCTGTAAAGACTTATATAGAACAAACTGACAAGATCACCTGGAATTACCTAATCTGATCGGCATTATATCTGACAGACAAAACATCTGTTTAAAGAAAACAAAATGTACTTATCCACGACTCAGATACTGACCAAAACCAGATGAAATAGTGGGAAAGCTTGCTCAAAAAAATTTTAACAAATCTTGCAAAGATTTCTCAAACAATTTATGGTAGTGCAAAGACAGGGATTTCATCACATTTTCTTTTCTACTGATGAGCATGCCATAGTTAATTTAAATGTTCTAGTTGTGTAGAAGAAAGAATTCTGCAGAGAAAGGATTGCTGGGCAATTTTGAAAGTAAAATAATCTGAAAAAGAAATAGGTGAAATGGGATGTATTCTGAATAATATCTGTCAAGAGAAAAAAAATCCATTGTTAATATATTAGGAGGAAAGGTACTTCAAGCTTCATTTTCTTGTTCTGTCTGAGAATAAAGTTTGTATCAACAGATTTTAAAATGCTACTTTATGTTTGAAACAAATTGTTTTCTACAAAACCAAACATTGATTTCAAAACCTAGTGGTTGTAAATATGCATAGGAGAAAATTTGAATTTCTGTTGAGATGAGATACTCATCAGTGAAATTCTGCTGAAAAATTTATTATTATCAGCAAAACTTCCCAGACTAACCAAACACTCATGGATCTTCCTAAAATATAGAGATTATTATCTTGAACCTTTTTTGTTATGAAGTTTGAATACC
>JAOXNG010000002.1:16004173-16019991 GCA_028566535.1 Scolopax minor
TGGAACAGGTTGCCCAGGAAGGTGGTTGAGGCCCCTTCCCTGGAGACATTCAAGGTGAGGCTCGATGAGGCCCTGGACAACCTGGTCTGGTTGGGGGTGTCCCTGTGACTGCAGGGGGGTCGAACTAGATGACCTTTGAAGGTCTCTTCCATCCCAGATGGTTCTGTGATTGAGACCTTTTAGCATGAGCACCACAAGGAAGCTTCCAGAGTGAGAATTTGATGGGCTGCTAGGAGGCTGTGGTCAGCGCAGCCCTTGGTAACTCGTGTGGGGAAGAGGCATCTGTGCTCAGAGCAGGCTCCACGCCATTGCTGGATATACACCACTTTCCTCTGTCTGTCTGGGTCTACACCAGGCAAGCTCAAACACACAACGTGGGTACTTGCAACCACTGTTATAAGAACTCTACTAGAGCCTTATTTTTTGCCCAGTCACTCCTACATTATTCTCCTGCTAGCTACCCATGGAGAAAAAAGCCTCATCATGTGAGGTGTTTAGAAATAGATTGGACAAGCATTAGAAACTGTACTGCAGGGGACTGGCCCCAAGGGACAGATTAGATGACCTCATGCAATGGGTTTTTTTTTTTTCTCTCTAATTTATGCAGTCTGATGAATACTCAGCTTTTACTGAAGGTTCATCAAGGGTGCAATGATTGCAATAATCATGATTTGATACAACAGTTTTCTTCCAAATTAGATGGCTAATACAGTCTTTGTCTAATTCCCGCCTTCCTTTCCCCATCTCTAATTAACTCCTCTGTGCAGTGGCTCAGGAATGCATGTAATCCCTCCTGGAAGGGCTTTTTTTCTAATCCTCCATGACAGGACTCACAGTGTGCTGATATGGACTCCAAAGACAGATTATTTGGTGCAACTAGAGAAGCATCCAGCAGACTTGCTACAAAAACCTACCACACTCTATTCTGTAGGGACTATAAGTCCAGGACTATTACTTTACTACTTTTTCCCCTCCCCTCCACACTACCATCCAATTGACTTCTGAGTCAAAGAAACAGATCAGGAACTGTCCAGTTGTGTAGCATTAAGAGCAGGCAGGTGGAGAACATTAGAGTTACTGTTTTATGTTTGAGGGGTCATAAGCTGAACTGCCATCCTCTGTACACTGAATGCCTAAGCCTCATGAGAAATCCTACTGACTCCATCCACAGCAATCAGCCTTTTAGAAAAGCTGTACCAATGGTATGGAACAGCATAGAAATTTACCTAAACTTCAGTCTGGTTGTTAACAGCTAAATACACTTGTAATTCTTTTCCTGCAATGATTTTTAGAAACAAGAAACTAATTTAAGTTATGAAAGCAAACAGATGTATTCATACTATGAAACCACAAAAGCCTGATAAAGAAAACAAAAAAATTAAAATCAGAGAGTGGAAGGAATTTATCTTCAGACTACAGGGCAGTGTCACAGACAGGTGAGTCACACACAAAAAACCCCCCTAAATAACGTATTGACCTTGAATAGTTTAAACTAAGCCTCTTAGAAAATATTTAAATTATTTAAAAAATACAATGCTTTATGCTGAATTATGTATGTACATATATCTAGAAATGTTTGGTCAGATGTATAAAAGGATCAGACTTAAGGATTTTTAAAATACTGCAGATCAGTAAATTTCACTGTCCATTCATAACGGTCTCTCCATGTTACACCGAAACATGCCTTCTTTCCCAATTTACAACATGTGATGCAAAAGGTGAAAAGTAGCTAATCAGTTCAGAGAATAATCAATTTCAGAAAAATTATGTCAAGAAACTACAAAGATGATATGTTGGGAAGCAAACTGTTCATCTGACGTGTGTGTGTGTGTGTGTGTGTGTGTGTGTGTATACACGTACATACATAAACACTACTTCTAAATACAAATAAATACAGTTTATACTCTTTTATTGATGGCATTTGCCTGCAACCACAATGTAGTTCTATTGCATGATATTTTTCAAAAGTGATGTGCAATTTAAAATGGCCACTTTGGGACCTCATTACTCTTTTGGGTTCAGACTTCTAAGGGCATCATTCACATACCATGAAAAAAAAATCAGGTTTCTCCCTTTTGAGGCATCTTAAGGTAGGCATTGCTTTGTATGTATGTATACCATGTCCTTGGTATAGAGTTGGTACCTGGGTAATTAGCTTTTTCCATCAGCAAACTGGTCATGTCTATACTGCAAAGCAGTATAGATACTCAATATAGCTTTCAACCTAGACTGGCTACAGCAGTTAGTGCTGCTGTGCCATTGCATCACAGATTCTTTATTCTGATTTCCCTGTTCAGTTTCTGGTGCATGAGCAAGTCCCAATACACCCTTACCATACTCAGTATATTCTATGTAACTCTAGATGAAAGAAATGCCACCCACAGTGGGTGCTCAGATTTTTTTTTTTTAGTCTAAGCAATGCCCACTGCTGTCAAAACAAAAGCATCAGATCCTGATTTAAGAGTTGCTCTTTGTTACCATTAACAAAAGAGGCCTGTTTTAAAACGATATTATAAATTAGATGGAAGGGTAACTTGAAGATGACTGGAAACAATGTAAAAACTTAAAAAGTCACATTTTAAATGTTAATTAAAAAGAAACCACCCAGCAACAGTTTTTCACGAAAAACAAATCCAGTTTAAAAAAAAAAAAAAGTTGTTCTTCATTAACACAGGGTAGATGATAAGCAAGATGAAGCATGCTGAACCTCAAGCAGTAAACTGGATATCAAAGCTCAATAGTAATAAATTAAGACTGTGTATGAACAAATAAAAGTCCCACCTACAGTAAGTTTCAGGAATGCAAAAACTATTAATTATAAGCAAGAAAGACAATCACATGCCCTTCCTAAAAAAAAAAATCAAAGTGATGTTGAGAAAACAGAAGTCAAAAATAAGAGCATATTTCCCTAGTTTATTCAAATAATTGCCTAAACCATGAGAATCACTAGTTCTAGAATGTGCCTAGAATAATAATGGATTGGGGGTTTTTTGGAGGTTGGTTTGGAAGTAGAGAGGGTTGTCACATTTTTAAGGTATCACTTACTGGGCAGTTCTCCATCTCTTCCTTATGATCGAATATCAGAGCTATTGTGTCACTATTTAAATCAGAATCATGCAAAATTGAATGTAAAGTTTTGAGTACTCCAATGATGTCACATTCAGCACTGCTGCCATCCTTACCTGCAATCTGTTAAAAACACCACTCTTTGGAGTTTTATTATAGCAAAGAGGAGTGTGTAGCAACATGCTTTCAAATTGGCATGATTTTAAATGAATGATCTCAGGAAAGTCAGTTGACTTTCCTTTTTCCCCAAGAAAGCACTAGATGAAAAGCAAGGTGGCTAAATACACACACCACACCAAATCAAATTTTCTGACAGAGCCAAACATGATGGCTGATTTCATCAGTCATCAACAGATTTGAATTTCGTTCCTAGCGACTCTCACCATGTCCGATAGATAATGGCAGCTTCTTGGGAGGTGCTTAACACCTTCAGCATAGGAGGCAGACAGAGAATGGCAAGATGCTTCAGGATGCAGGAGGTAGCTGCAACTAGTTTTGGTTTGGTATAAAAAAAGAATTACTTTAATAAAGAATTTCACAATTCAATTAATATCTGCCTATTAGAAGATTTAACAAAGCGATTTTGATCCAGATACAAAGAGAATCAAGGTAACTTAAATAATCTTGAACTACTATAGATTAATATTATATATATATAAAAATACATAAATAGAGCTGCCAATGAAAATAACCACTCTCATCTACACTCTGCTGCATTCTATGGCAAAAGCAAAGAAATTCTCTAGAAGGTGATGCTGAGCTGAGGCATCAATGGTTCAAAGAAGGATCATACTTCCAGCATCAAAATTGAGTCTCATTTATGAAAAGGATACAGATTTCATGAACACAACAATTAATATTTCTTATTTTTCCATTTGCTGAGCTACCCGCCCCTCCTATTCCATCTGAAGAAATACGAATTGTCAAAAGGAAAGTAATTGACACAAGTATACCAGCTTCACATGTTTTAGCATGAGAAATAGTAAAACCATTACAGACCTAATACTGACAACCATGAAGAATGTAGGAAATCAAATGAATTCCACTAAATCTCCCAAAATAACTTTTCTTAAAGATTATAGATAAAGGTGACAACAGCACTAAGTTGACACATCCTGCTTGGTTAGTCAAAAATCCTCAGATTTAATAAGATTTCATCACGAGAAGCCGGCAAAAAGATGAACAAACCATAAAGCATATACACACAGGAGAGGAATTCCAAGTGATAGAGGTGGAGGGAGAAATGGAAAGAGAGGATCCGATAGTTCAGCACATAAAAATATCTCTGAACTTTTTGGATTTTTTTGAATGCTTTAATTTTTTTTCGTTCTTATTTAAGTGGTCCACACAGGTCTCTTATACAAGAGAGAGCAGAATGCATCACAGGACTAAGGAATAGTAGCTATGTGTTGTACAACATGTAAAATTATTTGGAAAAAAATCCCACAAAAACAAACAACACAACTAAAATCCCATGCCACTGAAAAATGCCACTCCTTCAGGATGAGAAGTCAGAGAAATTATACTGCCAGACAATTTAAGACCACAAGATTATCCTAATCAATTTTATACCTGGGACTAAAAAATGTAAAAGAGAGGAGTCATTAAGTTGTTCTTCAAGAGGGCCATGACAACATAAACATGATTTAAAAGTCAGATAAAGATATAATATCCATCTCATAGAGAGGAAAAGAAATACTGTGACTCCAGATTTACTCCGGATTTGCAGCAGTGAAACTTAGATTAGAATTCACCCTTCAGTATATTCACTGTTCAGGCATAAATCTACCTGAACAGAAAAATATTTATCTTCAGGAAACCATGGAGCACATGGAGCAGTCCTTAAAACCATGGGTGTATTTTTAAAGCTCTGTGCAGGATATGAGCAACATTGCTTCCTTTAACGATTTGCCACGTCGGGCTGCTCTGCAAAGTTCCTGTAAAAATGCCATTGTGAGGTTCCACATTTCATGTCTTTCAATAACTTTAGATCAAATGCAACAAATTTACAAAGACAAGAAAAATATTTTTTCTCTCAGCCACCAGCTCTGAAAACTCACCCCAGGCCGAGTTTTCACCCCCTGCTGCTGGAACTCCTCCTCACGACTAATGAAGGTCCCACAGACTAAAAGCCAGGTCTCTCCAGTAAAACTCCAGTACATTCCCATTGTCCCTCTGGGTTTACACAGGTGAAAGTTATCCACTTGAGGCACGTGAGGAACCCAGTCTAGCCGCCACCTCTTCCACACCCTGTTGGCTTGTATTCCCAAATACTACAATATTTGTCACTGAGAAAAAACGGCTTTACTTCCCAGTTGGAGTAGCAAACCAGGCTAACTTTCCAATGTGGTTTTGGGTATATTTTGATGACACTGAAATTAAGTAGAGAAGAATGTTTTAGTGAGTTTGCAGATGAAAAAACTTAGAGGGGAAGATATTTTTTGCTGCTAGCAAATTGATATTCTTACATGAACACAGCCAAAACAATATTTCTGCACCTATCTTCATTCATTTCTGTGGTACATGAACTGTCCCAAGATAAAATTTTCTTGAGCAGTACAATTTATAACACACAAACAGAAAGAACTTCTCACAGGAAATCCAGGGGGGGAAAAAAGGCTTCCTTAATTCTAAATAAAAGGTCATCCAGCGATGATATTGTTGATGGCAGTACTTTATGAATGTAACTTGACTTATAACTTCTGTTATAAGATAAAGTGTTATGAATCAGAAGATGAGCTGCAGGGTGTAAAAAAAAAAAAAAGTGATTGCTTATTTTGACACAGTTCTACTCTATCTTAAAATATGTAGAATTCCCTGGGCTCATGTAGAGGAAAGCTCTTAAAGGATTAAGAAGCAGTGTCAGAGACAACACTATTTGTTTGAATTTATTTTCTTTTTAACTTATTTAGCCATTCAGGTTTAACATCTCAAAAAACCCTCATTACTCCTGCAAAGTACTGTCAATATGATAAATGAGAACAGAAAGATGAGAGCACGGAAAACGAGTATGAAAGCACATAGCTTATAGAACACAGGTTTTATCAGTAGTGAGAAATAATTTTCATGAATCAAAAGTTACTTTAAAACTTTCTTGATAGCCCTGTGACTTTATAATCCTCCTCAGTATGGCAATTTATTTATAGGAAGAGACAGAGGGCCTTGTCTCATAGCTCTGTCCGATTAGATCCATCTTCTAGCTTCTCAGTGTGATATAACAGCTAATGTTGATGAGGGAATGAAATACTTTCAAATATAAGACAGACCTTGAGTCAAATAGGTCTTTACTTGCATGATATAAGCATGATATAAGTTGAGCAATGAAGCATACAGTATAATTTGTGCCAACGCGAATAACACAGCATCAGAGATAGTTAGAAATGTCAACAAGAAACTTTAAATAAGAAAGAAAAAGGTGGCTCTCTAGTTTATGAGTGTAAATATTTCTCAGCAGGCAAACATTGCTGTTTCTCATCCAAAATATTTGGAAATGAGATACAGTAATCAATGACTAAGCACAGATTCCCCAGACTAATTATCCCAGACAACCTGACATCCAACCAGACTACGAATTTCACTGCAGCAGGGCCTGATTCGGAATTTAACAATGAAACTAGTTGGTCTTCCACAGACACAAATCTAGCGTCTGACAGAAATATCTAAGGGTAGGACTTCAGATGCGCAGACAGTTGTGTGTCACTACACTAGAAAGTTTACTAAGAAGTTCATTAGTAATGGTTTGTCACTCATTTTATTAAGGCAAGAAGCCAATATTGTTCAGTGTTCCTGGGAGGCTGATGTTTTTCTTTCATTAAACAATGCATGCTGGTGCAAAGCTGTAAAATAGATGGTGACTGACCTAGCGCTACAGGACAAGGTAATACAAACAAACTTTGGTATTCTTGCCAAGCATAAATATTTTTATTCTTGGGGCTGACTTTGTACAGAATGCTGGTCCTATAATAAATTCAACTCCAGGACATTACTATTTGAATGAAACCCAAATCTACTGTTTGCATTGGAAGATTCTAATGAGACCAGTCATCTAAATGGATAGGATTCAAAACTGAGACCCAGAAAAAACATTACTTTTGGTTAAAAGCCACATCGTCATTGGGAGTTCCAACCAAATCAACCAAAAACTAGTTGAAAGAAAGATGTCTTACACTATCCAGTGAACTGAAAAGTATCAAAATAATCAGTTATGCCATAATGACTGGAACATTGACAGTGGTTTCTGTGATCTAGAGCAACATCCATCAACTCATATGTAGGCAAGCAAAAAGTTCTGGTAAGTGTCACTAGCATTATTTTTGCAACAGCTATTAAAAAACCCCTCACATAGCTAACCAAATACTCACCTACTGAATGGTCTATTTGACTTCAGTGGAAACTGGGCCCATGTAAAAACTGCAGGAAGAAACACAATGTTACATGAAGGGAACGAGCAGAGAAAACAAAGGAAAATTTCAAAGAACATTGGCAGAGGGTTTCCAAAGTATAAAAGGGAATTAGAATTTGGATACGCAAGTCCCCTTTACTGACTTTGAAATGTTACCCCTTAAGCAAACAACGACCTAGATAGGACTCCAAACATGACACATATTGGTGCTGGAGAAACTTAGGAGCTCGCAATGCATGCTAGATAGAAAAGTAACCTTGATTCAACAACTTTTGTCACGGTTTAGCTACCCTTCACAGAGTCAAGATCTTTTACACGTGACAAAGAGTGTGGGTGTTTTCCAAGGTGCCAAATTCCTGAATAATTCAGTTCATCAAAAAATATTTTGAGAAACCACTAGCAGAACCTGGTGCTATTTTTATATTACGTCCCCCCTCACACACCTTTTACGTGTACTTGGAGTTTTAAACTTTACCATGGCTCTCCTGGGCCCCTTAAAAACTGGCAAGAATTTCTCAAACATAAAAAAGTGGGGAATAGGCAGTGCAAAAGATTCCTTGCCTGTTTTGCTCAGCTGGTCTTCTAAGTTCTCACTTAACTGATTCTGAGCTGAGTAAAGTAGGACCCACGCTCAGATAAATGGAAGCAATCCGCAATATTAATTGTTGGAGCCAGACAAATTGTTCATTATGCAATCCTCACAGTTACATCAATTCTTAAGAGTAACCTGTCCTTTATTAAAATTCTGGTCTGTTTGTGGTTTACCAAGCAATTTGAACTTTGAGCCATCTGAAATTAAAGTTACTCATAATATTTCAAACCTTAGTTAATGCAGTGCATTATGGTTTTTAACCAAAAAAGTATTAAGTTGCCACTAGTAGGGCCTTTTGTACAATAGCAAGAGCATAAAGAAGATCTTAAACTTGTGCACAGGGAACAAAGTACAAAGGAGACTTTGTACAAAGAAGACCCTCAGACAAGCTGGCCTGAAAGACACTGGCTGGCAAACCTCAGTCTTGGGCTACAATTCTGTGACTTGTTCCTTTCTGGCTTTCAAGAAGGGGCACCTCTGCTCCTTCCACTGTCATGGTTTGAAAGTTGCCTAAACACATTTGTAAAATGTGAAACAATCCTGTTCTCATTAATTATTATAGTCTGAAGAGGATTGTATTTATCTGTCCTAGTGAAAAATTAGAGCACGAGCCAAAGTATATTTAAGTTAGAAATTTGATGCTGGGTACAAAGGTATTCTCTTCTAAATAAGTATTCCAAATCACATTCATTACTGATGAAGATTCATTATCATCATCATCTAGTGGCTTTTTAGTGCTTTTCTTGAAATGCATTTGTAGTCTTGAGCACTAAATTCAACAATTGACAATTAGACCCAGTTAAAAGAAAATTTCAACTAGAGGGGAAAAAAGATTTTCATATGGCAAGTATAATTTTGTCAACAACACAACCTTCTGAAATATTGATTTTGATGATGGAATATTTAAAAGGAATATTTAATTTAACATCTTGGTTTTGGCTGTCAGACTGTATTTCATTCTGACTTTTAATTTTGTATTACATTTTATTACAATATTGGCATATATAATTTTATGTGATGTTGGAATGTTCCAAGATAAAAGCATTCTGACATCTCTAAAATGAAGTATTTCTGACTTTTCATGCCATGTTTAATTTTATATCCAATGAGGGAAGAATAAATAAATTCATTTCAAAACACCACAGCTACCTTCAGGAACAGCAAATTTATTTCTCGGCCAGATGCATCCACAAAGAATAGTTTGACTGCATCAGCTTAGTAGCTGCTGAGGCACAGGCATCCACAATCTCTGTGTCCAAGTGACAAAATCCAGAATCAGGGATGGTCTGAAGTGTTTGGATCATTTTGGATCTGGTCTGTGACTATGGAGTATTTTAGTCTTAAGCACCTTTTTCCAGCAGGAAAATTTGTTTTAAGAGCATAAGGGAAGAAACAAGCTTGCAAGCAGAACATGCTGTGAGTCAACACTTTCAAAACAGCACACTGCAATTTTGTCAGCTGAGGAAATTAAAGACCTCATCTATGATTTTCTTGAGACCCAATGTGTGTTTTCCAGACTTCAGTGAAGGTAACCTTTGATGTGATAACACAACTGTTCCATTAGGGCTCAGAAATGCATTTCAAGAATAGGTTTGAATGAGGTGCAGAGGTTCATGTCATGTGTTTGTCAAGCAACTGAAATTAGACAGCATCAGGGAAAAAAAGGCCACACAAAAAACACAGAGAACTTCTCCACATCACTGTTATTTCATAGCCTTATGAAGGCAAGACTCCTCAGAAAGGAAATGCTCAGATAACATACCCTCTTGAGCAGGCTGATAAATTACTGTTTCAGATGACTGAACTCCTCACTATTACTGGCACATTCATTTTCAAAGTCAAGAGAAAATGAGCTTTTTCCAAAACTGTTATTGAGAGGCTCCTGCCTGGAAATGTGCATTCAGACATTGTTGCAGACTACTCTCACAGAAAGGAAACAACATTGTCCAGTTGCCAGCTAAAGTGTGGTTTATGAAAATAGAAATTCAATTTCAATGCTGTCAGCTGCACTATATTGATGGCATTGATGATACTTCCCTTGATCCACAAGTCTGTGAATCACCTTCCTGGGGACACAGTATCATAGGTGGTGCGAGACAGTAGGTGTGTCACTGCCTACTGAAAGAACACCCTTAGATTCATGATCAGTCAGATAACCAACCAGGCTGCCTAAGGATAAACAAATCATTTCTCCCAAGTCCCACACCATTCATCTCTGTGCGGTGCTGCCCTTGATTAATGCACACCTTCATTTAGCAGCCACAGCTTTGCAAGGGACAAGCTTTTGTTGTTAACAGCTGTTGACCTGATAAAATGCCCACCTTTTTAGCACAGGGGCCCCTTACAAAGCAAGAAGAGGATACAAAGGATAAAAGTCACCCATAGTAACAAGTCAAAAAGAAGCAACTGAAAATCTACAAGCAACTAAAACAACTATCAAGCCAAAGTACATTATTTTCTATTTTCAAGATCCTTGTGTTAAGCTCAGTGAATAGCTGCTACTTCTGCCGAAGTTCATATCATTACTGATGAACCACATTATTTTCCTTTTGCCCCAAATGCTGTCATGCACAAAGGAAATACCTTCCCCAACCCACTTTGCACCATGCTGCCACCTGGGCTCTTAGACAAGAAAAGGGAAATTCTTGTCATAATATAGCCAACAAGTAAAGACTTCCAGTGTGCATGCAAGGGAGATTACAGCATGAAACATCAGCATAGTGTAGAAAAGCAGATTACAGAAGTCAGCAGTCACACAGCGTCCCAGTTATAAAAAGGATACATAAAGCAATTCACTGTATGAACATCCAAAAAAAGAATTTTTCCAGTGAAAACAATATACAAAAGAGTCTTCAGAATTGTTCATTTCTTTTAAGATTCAAGCAATTAAACCTAGCAAACTCACAGAACATCAATAAACAATCCTCGGAACTTAAAATTTCCATCTTTCACCACTGCAGTAGTACAGTAACATTATTATGTGATAAAATGCTATTTTCTATTTTATCCAAGTCTCACACTGTATCAGACATCACACTGAGTTTAGCATAATTAATGAAGCTTGTGTTTACCTGAAGGTCTTTTAGAAAGACGTTATATTACCTTCTTTGCTGCAAGAATAGCATGCTAAACAACATATGCCACACATTTTCTCCAATCATTAATTACTTCAGCTTAAGACAGACAACTTTTGTAAAAGTTTGATTTTGGCATATCTTCAGTGATACTCAACAAGCTTCAAGAATAACAATAAAAACACTCTTGGTATTTAGTACTGAGTAAGCTTTAATTAATACAATAACAGGCAGGCAAAATAATTAGCAAAAGTCACCACTTTATACCATTCCTGAAAACCGAAAGGTTCAAGACTGCAAATTGCAAAATTAATCTCCTACACATAAAGTTATCCTGAGATGTTTCAGACTACTAATAAATGTAAATTTAAACTTTCTCCCCATGCCTTTCCCCCATAACAACCTTTCTACAGAAAAAAATAGTTTTTAAAAAATCATCCAACACTCACAGTCTTAAATGTTTACATCTTACAGCTACCTAAGATACAAAGTAAGTAAAATTGCAAGAGAAAATGCAATGCATGAATGGTTAGATATACAGCACACTTCACAACCAAAATGCATTATAAAAGCATCCTCTCTCACTACACATCCCAGAGACAACTAAAAAGAGTGCCATCTGGTTCAAGTGCCCTTCTGACAATGTATTAGCAAAATACATGTATTTCAAAAATAAGAGGAAAAAGCCTTACTCTGCTATATCAAGATATCCACAGGAAGCAGCTGCATGTAGAGGTATCCAGCCTTCATTATCTGGTTGATTAATATTTGCTCCATTTTCCACCAGAAATTTCACCATATCTACGTTATCATCTATACAAGCCTATAAAGAAAGAAAGATTTAAGGAATAAGTTCATATTAAAGGTGTTCCACAATATTGTGTATCTTTAAGCAATATCTTCAAGAAAAAAAAGGTAAGTATCTTAAAGTCATTGATGAGGGAGTAGGGTTTATCTGTTGGGGCTTGATAGCAAGACAAGAATTTGACAGAAAAGCAGCAGGTGTTACAGACTTGTGAAAAAATCCTTAAATAAACAAATTCAAAGAGTTTAACAAAAGCAACAAATAAGATTTCCTCAGGTAAATTTGTTTTGGTTTTCTGAGAAGCCATCTACAATCCCCACTGCAACCTTGTTTTCCAGTATGAAGCGGTTCCCTTTATAAAGCCCCCAGACCCTTGCTCCACCCCAGGCCCAGCTCAGTCACTCGAGTGGATATTAAAATGGAATAAACAGCTATACCATGAAGCAGAATTGTTGGGGAGCAGTTTGGAAAACAATACCATTATGTGTTTTCAATTATAATGCAGTTGAGAGTAAGGAGTACGGAAGGGGATGCTACGTTGCATTTCAACACCCCCCTGCTGTTTTCTACTGCAGCGTATTCTATACCACCATACATCTTTTAGCAGTCAATTAATCACTGCTGTTTATAAACTTACTTGAGTATCAATTTGGCACAATGCAAAGATATTATCTTTTGTGCACATGTCTTAATTACCAAGCAAACACTGTTGCCCAGATGCAGAACTACTGCTGCTCTCCAGATCTCCATCTTCACTGGCCTCCTATTTTGCCTTTCTTCTCTGCGTTTGAGTATTTTTCTCAGAGGGTGCTCAGTGAGTTTTCTTGCCAACTTCCATACTGCTGCCCTTAAAAGGGCAGAGCAACAGAGAGAAAAGTCCCTCTGCATTTCAGGACAGCAAGGACTCAGAACAGCTAGACCCCACAAGGCTGGGATTAATTTTTTAGCTTAATAAATCAACAATACTGCATACCCAGAAGACAGAGATGAAGACTTTTACTACTGGACTCCTAAATCCTTCTAGAGAATTATGCCTCTAATTAAATGCAATTAAGGTATAAATTTTACTTTTCAGAATACTTCTACCAGACATAAAGACTGAAAATTATATACTGTTTTATTATGGCAAAAAAATCTCAGATTTCCTTATTTAAGCAATTGTGCCTTCCAAGGTGAATCCCAAAGCCTCCCATCCATGCTGAGGGAACAGTCACACCCTAAGAGATGTGTTGCTGCCCCATTTAAGAGTTGTGTTTTTGCTGCCAAACAAAAACAGCAAAGAATTATCCCTCTTTGACCCCATTTGCTTTATTAGGTACAAACTTATGGCTTTGTTTAGAATGTTACACAAAACTGCTTTCAGCAATGAGCCTCATCTGGACTTGTTCATCTGTAAACTTGCTGCTAGACTGCAATCCACTGCTTGCATTATTTGTTTTTCAATCAAAACCAAAGCCACATTCTTGAGTGAAAATATTCAAAAACATTTCTAACTTTTCAAGTATTCTTGAAAGCTGCGTTCCTAAGGGATTTTTTGAATTATCTTTAGTCATATCCATCTCTAAACTCAATAATTTTTTAATCAAATAATTGATTAATATACTCCAACAATAAAGACTACAAGTTCCTCATGTGTCTCCACCTATCATCTGCACACAATACTTACATGCTAATATTAAGCTCTGAAAGAAAAGAATCTCCTCTCTTTGCGTGGCATTTTGTTACTGAAATGAAAAGGAACTAAATGCAAGACATCAAAATTCAGTTCAGGAGGAAAAGAAATTCAGGGAACACAAATGTTTACACTTAATACAAACATTACCCTAGCCATATTTCACACACACCATAGATCCATTTTTTCTGGATATCCAAGTTGCCTGAATATTGATATCCTATGTATAGCAAAATATTCACCAATTTACTGCAAGGAAGATAAACTCATATCAGAAAACTTTGAAATTGCCTAAGTATTCTAAAATTTAAATCTTTTAATATTACTTTTCAATATGCTGCATATTCATGTATCTTTAAATTCTCTAAAAGTCATAATCTGTGAAAAAAAGGATACCTTAAAATTGATTAGCACTATTAAAAAAACACAAAAAAAAACCACACACAAAAAAGCTAGACCATCTGGATGTGACAGAACCCAAGACAGAGCAATACTTGCCCGTTTTTCAAGTATACATAAGAGAAACTGGCAAGACATACTCATAAAAATACCGTTGCTAAGTGAATCAAAAGCTTACATATGCAGCACATTAAAAGACATATGACTAAGTGGCTAAAAATATTTGACCAAATTTGGGCAGTTTATTGTGCCATACATGGCAAGAATCAGGAGAGCTCAAATACACTTCTCATGTATTATCGAAGGTTGCACATTCATGACAAGAAAAGATAAACAATCTGTGAGATTATATATATTAGGATGATAGAAGAGTAACTATTAAGATAATAAAAGAATTTACTTGAATATGCAAAAGGGCGAGTACTGGCACTGCTAGTGATCACATTTGTGAGGCTTTATGTTCCTCATAACTAATTATGCCATCTGAAAAACTCTTCTAATAAGTTTATTATTGGACAACAGGAGCCACAGAAGCTGAAGTTCATGAAATAGAAGACAGCTGTAAAATTTTTACAAACATGACCTTTTAGCTTCCTCAAATGAACATTACTTAAAAATGAGCCTGGTACCTGAAATATTTTACAGAGTGCCCTCCAAGAAGGTTACTACATTTCTTAAGGTGAAGAAAAGCAAATGCAATTGATCCTACTGTTGAAGAACACATATATAATACATCCTTGTCCCTTTTCTCCCCTTAACAGCACTGCAGGCAGGTGCTTGACTGACCCTATCACTCTCAGCACTTTCCATATGAGAGACGCCTCTGACTATCAGTAGGCACCTCAAGTCAGAAAGCCAAGAAATAAATGTTATAAAAAATCTTTATCTCAATGTTTTTCCATTTCTATTCCAATCGTCACTGTGCTATCTTCATAGTCTCTTCTAAAAGCAGTATTTATCAAGTGCCAGAAGTGTCTCTGTTGTTAAAGACTGACATCTCAACCCCCAAAAGAAAGCTTGTCAGAACACCATGATAAACTTAAAGCAACAGCCTCCAAGGAGTCTGCCCTCAGCCTGAAGGCTATTACAAAGGAAAAAGCAATGTACATACAAGTCACAGATAACAAAGAGTTCTTCTGATGTTACAGTGAATCAAAAAGCCACAGTGACTTCTGTCCCAGTCTCTGCACCAAGGACAGACAGCCACAGCTCTTCCCTGTTCCCACATCTGTTAGAATCCTTCTAGGATTAATCTTGGTTCTTAGCATTCATCTCCTCATCCCTAGTCTCTCCCTTCGCAGACCTTAGTTCCACCTAGAGCCTCGACTACCACTTAGTGAAAGAACAGGTCACCAAATCTGTAGAGCACACACACCAACCAGCTCCTGGGTGAACACAAGAGCATGGGAGCTCAAGCTCTCCTTCATCCATGCCCTGTCTCTCAATCCCATTCCCAGCCTCCACAAACTGGTACAAAGGCAGCATTTCTGCATGAAGCACTCATTAGCCTGACAAATTTGATGGAAGTTAGCCAAAGGGCCCCAAACAGGGCAACAGCTGGACAGTGCAATCACATAAACCTCGTTTCCTTTGGGAACTAATTTAGCTACTGGGCTAATTAGTCATAAAGGAAGCAAAACAAAGAAAAAAGTTGATAATACAAAGTCTGGTTACCTCTTCTGATAAGAACAGAGATGAAATCTCAAAGGAAGTATATTAAGGCCCAGGAAAGAAAACCGCCTTCTCCTTGTACAACCACCTGAAACCTGGACTGAAAAAACCAGCAAAGATCAGCAGCATGCAGCTCC
>JAOXNG010000002.1:16020936-16031973 GCA_028566535.1 Scolopax minor
CAGATCAAGGGAAATCATTCAGCATTTTAAGACAAACACTATACAAAAGTTTAATATTGCGGAAATAATAGTCACCAATACCCAAATAGTGGTTGTTAAAAGACTTGCAGACTTAACATTTTCCAAAGAAAAATAAGTCACATACTTCAAAAAGCTGAATGTGAGCTACTGAAAACTTCACAAATGTGTAAACTGTGTTCATCTTCATTGGTACTAGAGAAAACTGAAACGACCCCTCCTCATCACCCATTCACAAATAACCACCAGCAAAACAAACGGACCATTGGGATATTAGGAAGTCCAGCCATTGCAAAGGTAAGCCCTTTGGCTGCAGGAAAACCTACACTTTGCCAACTGCCCGTCAGATGAGAAAGGGACAGAGATAACATTTATATCGTATGAATGAAGACTAAAACCACGCGGTTAAAGGTATATGGGCATTCTGTGATTTCCAATGATAAAATGCAAAAAAATACTGATTTTCCCTTTGATAGCCACCCACATGTCTGGAACAAACAGAAAGACTGGATTGCACAGAAGAGCATGGACGCTTCCATGGCTGCTCCAAAGGCCCATTTCGCAGACTGGAGCTGTACTGCCCTCATCACCCTGAAGGTACTCTGGCTTAAACTTCTACTTATGGCTAAATTTTGTAATTTTGTTCCCACAAGTGTTTGGAGATAGATGCATCAACACACTGTTTTCTCAACTATTCATACACAAACTCCTTGCTGAGTCTGTCCCTTCACTTGGAGTCAAAGTTAAGGTTGAAACAAACAATGTTTCTGCCTCTTTTTTTTTTTTTTTTCTCTGCCCTAAAAATATTCTGATATGTTTTGGGGTATTTTTTCTTTTTGGAAGAAGAGATAGAGGAGCCAAGGAACAGGATGACAGAAGAAAAATCAAGAAGAAGAGACATCGTGTTTCAAAATGATGAGAACATCCATTCATTGGAGCACTACATATAGACATTCAAATCTCCCTAATAGTTTCTTTTAAATCTTTTTTACATAGTTGGACTGATCTTAGAAGGTGCCACTTGCCATCGACTATCACTTTATAGCAAGTAACTTAGTCTAATGTTGGCTTATTTTAAATCTTCAAGACCATCAGTCAACCAAGCTGATTTTCTCACTTGTAACTCAAGTTCTGCTTAATTTTGTTGTCTGTGATGTCTGGAGTATTTACTGGGTATCACTGTAAAACAATAAATAAATATTAAATAATTTTGTTTGTCTTCTACTGACCAGCTTTCCTTACATACAGATAGACTAAGCTGCAAGTTGTTCACACAATGTAAGAAAATGTCATTCCACCTTTTAAAGTCCTTCTTCATAAATGCATTTAAATGATCAATAATGCATTCCAGCTCCTCTTTGTGATTTCATCAAACCAGTGCTGGCTAACATCCCCCCCGGAAATGACAAAAGGTATTTTATACAGCTGTGCCAGATATCCAAGCTCTTAACACTGAATGAAATAGCAACTGTTAAATCCAAGTTCAATTTAGCCTTGTACACTAACCTGGAAACGGTTAGGTTTATCCAGCTACCATTTGCTTTCTTTGCTACCCAGTGTTTCACACCGACCACCAAGTCCCCCACCCTGGGGAAGGTGGTATGGCTGGTGGGGGCCCTACCAACCTATCCAGAGACAGCCACCAGCACTCAGCTTCTCACCTCTGTGAACTCCACCATATGAGTTCAAGTACCATCTCCAAATGGATTAGCAATGTCCTCTTTACAGGTTACATGGTAGGACAGATGCTAGATCTCAGGATGACACATAGCTTGATTTTGGCAATCCTAGGATCCAGGGAGATTGAGCTAGGGATGAGGGCAGCATGTAGCAAACTATACAACCCACAAAAAAACTAGTCTATAAGCAAGTTCCAAACTTTGCACTAATTCATACTAAAATGTTAAGAAAAAAAAATCCCACCTGAACCACAGAAGTCTATGTACAATTCCACAAAAGCCTCCACAATAAGATACAATTCTTTTAATTGTAATTCTTACTTGCACCTATATACATTGGTTGGGTGGAATTTAGTGTTTTTGAAGAAGCATTCGTTATGCGAGAGATATAACATAACATGAAGGTTCTCTCTAATCAGACCTTTAGCCCTTAACAAAATTAGAGTCCTCCTACAGTTTAATCACAGTTCTCTTGTAACAAGAGGTCAGAACTCATAGCACCTTCATCTTCTCGTAAGTGACACTGTAGAGACAGGAAAAGAAAAACAAGAACAAACAAAAGTCAATCCAAACCAAAGCACATCACAGAAGTAAAAAGAAAAGCAGAAGTGTACTGATCTGCTAGCTTTTTTCCTTTTTTTTCCTTCCCCCTCCTATTTGCTTTTAATGTGTAATCACTTAACAATTCTCCCTCTTTTACCTTAGTTCTAGGGGAAAGTTCTACCAGGAATCCTGCTGAGAGTTTACTTTTTGCAAGGCTAAGACCTGCTGATATTAGTCCTTTTCAATCACTGCAAGAACTGGCTTCAGAGTCCATACATCAATCCTGCATCATCTGCTTTAATTACTATACATTTTGATCAGCCTCCTTCCATTGCTCTACCCCCCATAATAGTGTTTCCCTTGCTAGGAATCTGAGAGTGTTTCTTGTGCACCTTCAGTAACTGCAATTATGTAGTCTGGTGCATCACCCTGCCCTGTTTAACTATGTTGTTCCACTGGCTTCATATACATACAGATGCTAAAGATCTTGGGTACAACCCCTTCTTCCCCTGATAAGTGACCTATTCAACTACTATGAGTATTATGCATTGTCTGGATCCTTTCCTTTTAGCAATCATTTCAGCCCTGTTCCCAAATATCTATATAAAGACTATGATCTAGTACTTTGCATGGCTTCAAGTTAGGGCTGAAATTGTACGTGGCCAGCTGAAATATCTGCAGCCTGTAGGTTTGCCTCAGGCTAAACCATCTCCCGTACTTGTAGTCAAAGCAAGTACCTTCTCATTTATTAAAGACACGTTGCAGTCACAAACCTCCAGCTGATGCTGTGGCTAACTACAAAAAAGATAAACTACAGTCAACCAGTTTGGATGAGATTCACATCAGACTTTTAGCTTCCATCTCAAAAAAACAGGTTAGAGAGAAACTCAAGTTTAGGTATTTTATTTGACCACCTGGAATTATTTAGAAATATCAACTAGAAAAACAAAAGCAGGGATTCTAAGATAATGCAAACAGCCCAAAGTTCATAGATCTTTGGTTCAGAGATCTCAATCCAATCCTGTATCTAAAACCAGAGGATAATCAGAACAAACACGTTAAGGTCATGACAAAAGCTTAGCCTTTAGGCCAGTATCTTTAGTATAGCTATTTGAATTGAGAGATTAGTGTGGGTATGGCAAGGTCCTTTCTATAACTATAGGGATTATTGTATTCAGCACGTGAGAAGACATTGCATTTAATTTGGATACCCAAGTATTACTATTCAGCACATCAATATTTCTCAATAGAACTGGTAAAATATAGAAATAAACCACCAGATTTGTAAGGAAATGACTGGAACTTTTTGTAAGTTTCATTCAAGAGAGGACACCACTAACCACACAGCTTTACCACAGTGTCATCCCATGGATTTCAAGAAAGCTATTCACAGGCTGAAAGTCAGATAGACACAAGCCCAAATCTGAGAATATCCCACAGCTCTCTTTTCAGGAGCATGCTGTAAACCAACACTGACTGAAGACTTAGCTAGTTTTTCCCCACTTGGTCCCTTTCAAATTTGGTTTCTAGCTTACATAGAGACAATATTCTAATATTCCTCCTGCTATGACTGGGAGGTAGAGTTTAATTTCCTCCTCAGAATTTATTCCTAATTCTGAGGAGGAAATTAAACTCCAGCCGTTTCTGCTACATTACTTCTCATGCTAAGTCTTTATACATAGGTGAAATTTCTTTCCTTGCAATGAAGCTACTCTCTCTAGAACTGTATGTTCTGACAATAAAACCCCAAATTGTTTTTGGAACCTTCTCCAAATCCCTGTGGTCTTTATTAATTGTGCAAGGGCAGAAGCCAACCAACCCTACACTGCACGAGTTTGAAGAGACAATCATCACATTAACAATCTGCAGAGTCTCAGACAAAGGCATTGGGAATGGCCTTAGGATGCTCCCAGAACAGAGCATTGATACCTACCTATACGCCTTCTTGTCACTAGGTCTTGTTTTGTGTAAGGAACTGTTTTTAAAAGAAAAAAAGAGCCCACAAAACAACCTCCATTTGTAGAACTTCTACAGCCTTCCCAGGTAATCCATTTCAGCATTCAGCTGTCCTCAGCTAGAAAGTGCTCTCAGCATCTCAGCTAATTTTTAAGAGAACAACATTCTTTTGATTTACTTGATCAGGAAGCATGGTAACATGATGCTGGAAGAAGCCTCAAACTTAGGATTTCAGCTCAATTCAAAATAAGTAGATTTCTAAAAATGCTGAACTGTGCATTTTATAGAACAGATAACCAGAGATCCTACAGGAAGAAGACCTGCTTGTGGGAGCCAAGTCCTTAGCACTAGAAAAAAAAAAAAAATTAAATTCTTGGTGTTAATTCAAGTGTAGTTTGTTCCAAATCAGATACAGAGAGACCAATGATAGTCCAGCAAGAAAAACAAAAGGGTGAAGATAAAGCTTGAGGGAAAATTATCTGATTAATTTCAAAGCAGAAAATATTTATCTTCTGATAGTTCTGCAATAGTAACTTTTCCCCTGTTGTCCAGGATGACTAATATACTACAGATACCATATTTTATCTGATGGATACAGGCTTAGGACAGTAAGAGCTAGTCATTACAGTATTATTGAAGAGGTGCATGCTGATAACGTTTTGAGATGGTCTTGTTCTGAAGCTCAGGCAAGTCAGAAATCAGTCTGTTCACAAAAAAGCAGCTCTTAAATAATTGTGTAAATCTTATGCATAAACTACTTTGCATTAAGCTGAAATCTTACCAATACCTTTGCTCACATAATACCACAAACTCAACAATGCAAGTCAGAGCCAGAATTAGAACAATGATTTTGATATGTCGCGAAGCTACAGTTGAATTATATCATTTTCTTTAGTTATGTCTGTACTTAAATTTTTTGATCTCAAGGGCAGAAAACGTGTGGTTTCTGCAGTTCTATATCTCCTTCAGCCTGTGCAATTTTACTTCAAAGAGCAGTTTCATGGCCAAGATCCTAGGCTAGAACCTGAATTCATTTCCCAGCTCTTGCAGTAGAATTCCTGGGGG
Organism: Scolopax minor; assembly: GCA_028566535.1. Lineage (NCBI taxonomy): Eukaryota > Metazoa > Chordata > Aves > Charadriiformes > Scolopacidae > Scolopax > Scolopax minor. The sequence continues at coordinate 16,026,198 of JAOXNG010000002.1, forward strand.
GCCTTTGCCAGTTATTTAATAATTTTTTAAACTGGATTCTCAGTTACTTCTGTATCTGTCAACTCAATTTCTCTGTCTCTGAAGAGCAGTGATAGTACTTATCACATCTTGATTTTGCTTGTCTCCCCAGATGGCAAACTTTTTGTGCAAGGACTGATAACAGCCATAACAGTCTTAACATAAGTACAGCACCTGGCACGCTGAGGTCTTGGGTTGGCCACTAAAATAAAGAAAATACCTCAGCCAAATCTCCTTCCCCCATAACCAAAAAAAAATCCCAAAACATTACTTGATTATGTATTATGATTTTTTTTCCAGTCCCACTGTTTTCCTCTAAGCTCCTTTTATGTGAAAGAAAGCAGTAAATCCTACAGCAAAACAGAGGGAAGACCTCATGCATCAAGTACCAAACTCCAGTCCACCTCCCTGGTGGATCTGCAAGCCAAGTTGTGGGTATCCAGTGGAAGAAATCTCACTTGGCAGAACAGAATCAACATCCACATTCCAGAATAATCCAGCATAGAAGTAGCTTTTGCACCAAAGCAAACTCAGGTCCATCAATTTTGATTTATTTTTAAAGATGACCCACCAGGGTCTTCTGCACGAAAGCAGAATGCATTTCCTAAACCAAATACAGTAGATGTGACAACCCAAAAGGCACACCAGAGGTAGAAGATCCTCTACTAATTTGTACCCTTCTCTCGCTTCTGGCTACTGTGACAGAACTGAACATTACATTTCTGTCAGCAAAAGTTTCTTGATTCCACAAAACAAGAGTGAAATTTAACAGCCTGGGGCGCATAAGACAAGATGAACCTAAGTGTCCCTTCTAGCCCTATTTCCCAGTTTAGTTCACAAAAGAAATAGGCTAATACTAATGGACACTGCTCCTCTCCACCACACAGCACTGGAGTTACTGGGGCTCTGGCTCGTTGCAGGCTGTTCCTGGTAAAGCAGCTTCAGGAGAACAAGTCTTTGCTTTTTAGCACTATGATTACAACAATAAGCTAAAAAAAATGCAAAGTATACAAAAGTGCAGCCTCTCTTCCAAGTAAGACATTTGCATCCTTTCAGCAAATTAATAAAAGTCCAGATACTCCAATTTTGAATGCCATAACTGTAATTCCCAAATAGCTTTCAAATAAATACTGCACTATACCCACAACAGAAACCAAGTCTACGTCCAACTTCCAATCAATATTCTACTGTTAAACCATGAAATTGTTAATTAGCAGAAGTGTGCCCTGCCAACACACACAGAGATTTCTTTCTGAAGACCCTACCAAGACACAACAGAAATCAGAGACAAGAAGCTTAGACAGGCACAGAAATTATAAGAACAAGCTAGAATTTTAAAATCTAATATTGCAAGGATTTCTAAAATACATAACAAGTTACCGTGTAATTTTACCAAGATAATTTTCTGCGAAGTTCCGCTTTTTCCTTATGCAGGAGTCTCTGCAGTTATTTTTCTAATAATTTGTTTGCTTTTATCAGAAATTAATATGGCTCAGAGCAACTTTAGTGTGATGGTTCTGTGCTAAGATAATACCCCATGTATAATAATTTACATTAAATCTTTTTGCTAAATACATATTGTTCCCATCAGTGAACAAACAGCCTATCCAAACGTCCAGATAATTTGTTTTAACAACATATTACTGTTCTTGGGTAATGCAACAAAGCAGGCAATCACAGATGAGTGAGCAATATGCCAATAAAATTGAAAGAAATAAATTAGTATCATGGTAACACATGTGTCTTCACAATTAATAAATTCCACTCCATCAGCCTGTGATTTAATTATGCATTATGTATAGGGCTACCATGAATCATTCATGTATTCTGTTAACTAAATGGCTAGATACAAAGCTTATGATGAGAATCTTTACATACTCATGAGGAGTAGGACACAAAATGACCCTAAATTAAGAGGGTTTTGTTGTTGTGTTTTGTTTTGTTTTTTAAAAAGGTTGCTGTGTTTGGGGTTTCTTGGGTGGTTTTTTGAGGTTTTTTGGGTGTGGAGGTTTTGGTTTTCTTAAAAAAAAAAAAAAAAAAATCATCAATGGTTTAGCCAGACAAAATAGCAAAATAGCTTTCTGTCCACTTCAGCTGTAATGAAGCAAGGTTTTCCTGTAATAGTCCACAGCTAAGAGTACTAAGCAATTCCTTAACATACTCCTTTTCAGGAAATCCAGCTCTGTCTGTTGTCTGCCAACAGAGCCCTAAATGAGGTTGCTCAAAGTAAGATCTGTCCCTGTGGTCTCCTCATTTTCCTCTCACTCTATTGCTCCTTTCTGTCAAGAACTATCTCCATCAGGACTTCCTGTCTCCTGATGGACTGACAGGGCTACAGATTAAGACATAATGCTTTCTACAGAGAAGAAACACACATACAGCAGGAGCAGAACACCACGTATTACGTTGCGACTATACAACTTGTACTATTGCATTGTATAAGAAGAATACTCAAATTGTTCTCTACTTGGAAGAATTATTCACCCCCTTACTCTCAGGCCTAATGAAGAGGAGACTTATCCTTTCACAGTGTCTGCTGTAAAGCTCACAGAAGCTAAGAGTATTCTAATTAACTTTACTGAGTTCTAGATGACACCACAAACATGACTAAGTAGGTCTTGCTGCCTGCCACTAAGACAAAAGGTACGCAAAATCACAGCAATATTCAACAGGATCAGGCATTATAAGAAGCAAGAAAGCTTTCCAAAGGCAAAATGGGAGCAGATGGTCCCCTCTCATACATCCCTTGCAGCAGATCTTTACCTTGTTAGATGAAGATCAAACCTCAGAACAATTATATGAAGACCTAAGATGGTCTTGTTCCAGAAGCTACTTAATTCTAGTATCTCTCTTTAACATATATTTATTAATAAGGCATGGACAAATGTTTCTGAGATTTCGGTCATATGATAAAAGAGTTAGATATTTCTAGATGCATTTTGAAAGTTTATCCAGATACATCCTCTTATTTCCAGCAAGTTATCCTGACTCTTTCCTGACTTCTTGACTGAGGTTGATGGTATAAGAAGCTTTTGAGCTTAGTTAAACTAAAACACCCTGAGTGACTGTTACTTCTGTGATTAAGAATGAACTCAGAAAAGAAAGTGACTGGAGTTAAATTTGGGTTTGTCAACCTCTATCCATCCAGAATTACTGAAAAGGTATTACCAAATGCATCCTGCACCAAGTTCAAAGTAGAAAGTGCTCTCTCCACTCAGGTAGTTTTATCTACCTTGTTTAGAAGAACACAGCAGATCTCTACACAGCACATTGCATCTGGTATAAACAGTCTGTAGCATGTCCTAATCAGATCTCTGCCATCTCTACAGCTGCACTACTGCTTGCAAGTTAAGCACTTTCTCACAAGCCCCCAGGGAGCTGGTAGCAGGGGAACACTTTCCCTCCCACCACAGAGGAGGTTTCTCTTCCCTGATATTTCTGAAGCTCTCCATGTTCCCGAGCAGATCTCTGCTGTTGCTAGAGGCAGAGGAACTATGCATCCCTTACTCTTCCACTGCTGGCTTCCTCAGTAAGTGCACTGCCAGCAAGAGCTTGGTGGATTTGCCCCAGTTACAAACAGCTAATTAGTAAAGGATGGCTCCTAAGCCTACAGAGGCATTAAAGAAGATAAAGCAAAAGACCATTCACCAGTTACTGTTCCTGTGTTTTCTGCCCTGGAGCGGGTTAAAGTTTTATGGGTGTTCCTCCAGCTGAAAGGATCGCTTGGGTAACCACCCTCCATTACCACGCACAACGTAGCGGCAGCAGATACTGCTGTGGTCACTTGCAAAGCTTTCCATTTAACACAATAAACTAAACACATCAAAAGGGCATAGGGATTCACATCTAGGAGTATAGATGGCTCATTGCTAGTTTAAAGAGTGGGGGAAAAACCTACATGCATTTTTTTTAAAGTTGCAGAGTTAGTCTCAGATGACAGTAATAATGTCAACTGTGTAACTGCTGCAAATAGCCTGGAGGATCAGAAGCAATTTTATACTCCTAGAAAGAAGCAATTACTTTGAGAGATTGAGTGAAGAATGTAGCTGTTATCAACAGAATACATATTTGGGGATTTAGGGATTATCTAGTGTCTGGTTCTAGGAAACCCTGAAGTTAAATCCAGTTTGAGTTCTTCAGAGTTTGAGGAATGGAGGCAGCACCTTTGCTTCAACAACCTAGTCCTTGAAGGAATAAAGCCTGAGCTCACCACCAGACAGTTTCTGCTAGTACCTCTGGAAACACACAAGCCATCAGACCCAATGTTGGAGTCAAAAGAATGTCTGGAATATCTGGAAATCATTAAAAGCAGCCTAGGAAATATGAGGTCACAATAAGTAAAAGGGGGAAGCGCTGGAGTGACAGTTGTTTCAGGGCTCAGGTTTTTTTCAATAATCAGCAGCACTGTGAGTTCCTGGGTTAGGAAGAACTTGTTTAGCTGACAAGGAAATCCAAAGGTGAGGTCAAGTTTATAGGCACACAAAGTTTTGTTATTTTAGTCTACTTCTCTCTGCTTATAGTGTTTATGTGGGATAAATAAATCTATGTGTTTTCAGCAAGCTATTTCTGCCACTGCCTTTTAAAAGCCTGGATGGTGGAATCCTTTCCAGGAACTATAAAAGGAGTCAAATCCATCCGAGCCTGCAGGAGGCAGCATCTCCCTGCCAAATGGGAACGCTGAGCCCTCAAGCAGTACATCATAAAAACAGTGAAAACTGCAGCCTAACAGCTCTAAGGGCAGACATGGAACTGGAAAAGGTCGTTTTCCAGTTTTTCAGAAGAAAGAGATTATGTAGACCACACCCACATCCAAACCAGTACGACTGGTTGCAATTGAGGAGTCCCCAATTCCTTTCAACCAGTTCCTGTTGTGCTATTAAAAAGGCAAAGAACCTAACAACAGTTTTACAGGATGCAACAGAAAACCTTGGTTGGTTCTAAAAATCAACCAATAGAAAATCCTGATGGAGCAGAAGATACAAAATGAAGCTCTCCTTGCAAAGTCAACCAGCTGTCTTCACAGTACCATATCCATGAGGGCTGTTAACTTACCCTTCAGCTTCATGGACCATGCCCATTCCTTGATAAAAGGGGGGACTATTGGGACAGGGTGAAGCAGTAAATTTAATAACATTTTATGCCTATGCTCTTTGTTCTACTTTTTCCCTCTTTCTCACCATCACTGCTTTTATTTAACAAACCTTTTAAGGTTGCAATTATCATTTATTATTATTCCTACCCAGAGTGGAAAGCTGCAGTCAGAGTTTCTTGCTGGAGGGTATGTTGTACTTTGTACAGTGTAAGGAAAAAAAAGCATAATGCATGCTGACATGCAATACAATGTCCAGGGAGGTTATCAAAATTAGATATCTGGACTCTTTTGGGCAACAGGGCAAGGAACAGATGGACAGATCAACTGATCTAGGCTTGCTGCTTCATCTGGACCCATGAAGTTTTTAGTGTTTTTTTGATCATTGTCGTTCTGCAGCCCATATACAAGAGGATCAGATTTTCACCCCGCATTTTAAGGTGTTGACACATTTAGCTTTAGTTACGGTGAGTAAAGAATGAGACAAAAACTTTTTTATCTCAATAGTCCTTAGGTTCAAGTATGAGGAAAATGGCAACACCTGGGTTACAGGGAGACTGAGAAGCCAGTGAAGGTGTCAATGAAAAAGTTCACACAAAGCACTCTTACCATGTACCTAAAACTCCCTTATTACTGAAAAAGAATAAGTGTAGTTTGTGCCCAGCAGCT